>ML838452.1:60096-77789 GCA_009831015.1 Picea engelmannii | reverse complement strand
GGAAGGAAACCAAGGCTAGATTCCCTATAAACCCTTTTTAAAAATAAATCCACTGTTCAAAGAAATTGAACCTCCCCCATTCAACTAAAACATCGATATGGGAAATGTAGTATACGACTCTTTCTGTACCTATCACCAAGAGAAACATTCTGAAAGAGACTGACCACAATGGGTGCATGCCATGAATTTGATGGCTAATCGATTTCTAGATGAGGTTTCCCTTACCAAACAATCAAGTGTCTCAACTATGAATATTTCTGATCAACAAGAATTTGATCCACCGGAAGAAACAAGCATGTTGATATGGGACCTTGACCTACTAATGCCTTGCGATGATCTATTTGAAGTTCAAGAACCACCTGCTGAGGTCTTGGCTGTGAAAACGTGAAGTAGGGGTCTGCCTGTCTCAAATGACCTTACTACTACCCAAAATTTGGGAGGGAATCCAATGTCCAATCACTGTAGAGAAACTTCTTTCTCCCGAAGAAATCCTATAAACACCCATACCCGAGAATCGCCCAATCTATAATACAACATAGTAGAATATTTGAAAAAATTGAAGGTAAATATATCGGTCATCGACATGTGTAGAATCCCTCAACAAAAGGACTTTTTGTTACAAGCATTGAAGTCAGTAGAAAATCCTACAACAAGCACTGACCAAGGAGAAAGTCGATCCCTTTTGGATCTAATAAATAAACCAATTGTGAACTCTTGCTTTGAATATAAGAAGGGAAATCCTTTCGTCCCATCGTTCCTCTTGACATTTGAAGTCTTCAACAAAAACCTCCACAATTTTTTGGTTGACTTAGGGGCATCCTCTAATGTTATGTCTTTTTCTATATGAAAGAAAATAAACGTGGTCCCTCTCAAAAGTGATAAACATGTGATACAACTAGAAAAAAACCAGGTGAAAGTTATGGGAGAGCTCAAAGATGTCATGATCAGGATGACGACTCACCCGAAATTTGTTCAAGTAATTGACATCATTGTAGTATATATCCTAGAATCTTATGGATTGCTACTTAGTCAATATTGGTCCAAGAAGTTAAACATATACTTTAGTACATACTAGGCTCACCTTTGGTTGCCATTAAAGGGAACATGAATATGATCAGGATCGACATGGAAAGATATTTGAAACATAATGTCACCGAATTAGAAATCCTCAATGAACCCTCTTCAACAGATTTCCCCATATTGGGAAATTATTCCTGCGACTCTAATTTCGAGAATTTCTCCTCCCTCTCATCTGATGTCCCTCTTACTCAAAACTACAAAATGACTTTTCAATAAAATTTGCCGATGGCGGTGGAAAAAATCCTCTTCTATCAAGAACCTTTGTTCAAAGCAACAATAGGATATAGGAGGAAAGGAGGAAAGTTGTAGGAAAGAATAAATTGATGGTTTTTGCTCACAAGTTTGGACCTTGTACTTTGATGGGTCCAAGTCATAAGAAGGATCAGGAACATGGTGTATCCTCATTGATACCAAAGGTAAACGAAATTTCTTGTCCTGTAGACTAGAATTTGAGTGCAAAAACAACACTACTGAGTATGAAGCTCTAGTATAAGGGATAAAGAAAGCCATAGACTTGAACGTTAAAGAACTAAAGGTTTTTGGAGATTCTAAAATCATCGTTAGACAAGTAAGGAACACTATAAATTGAAACTCTCCCCACCTAAGGAATTACCAACAAGAAGTGCACAGACTGATAGAACATTTTGAAGTCTTCAACATTACATCTATCCATAGAGAAAGGAACACTCTTGTTGATTCCCTGGCCACCACTACCTGAAGGCTATCCCATTTAGAAGACTATGAAGCCTCCCAGTTCACTGTGGAGCTACTCTACAAATTGTCGGTGCTCAACAATATTTCTAATTGGAAGGCATTTGAAGGAGATGAACAGATCATAAATTTCTTAACCAATCAGGAAAATTATAAGGATCTGGCTATCGACAATGAAGTATTTCAGGAACAAATAGTAGGAATTGATCCCAATGCATAAGGAGCTGAAACAGATCAAGCGACTGACAAACCGAGGTTTCACACGATACCAAAAGGGGTAGCCAATTTATAAAACCTTTTTGACTTAAGGAAAATATTCAAAGGGTCAACAAACACAAAGATGGGGAGTTCATATCCCATGTATGAGACGATAAATCTAGGAACCCCGAAAAACCCCAAGAATATAAATCTCGGCAAGATAGTATCTAAAGAAGAAAGGAAGGCCTATTTCAAACTTTTCAGACAATATCAAGATGTTTTTTCATAGTCCTACGGATATCTGAAAACTTATGATACTTGTATCATTCAACACACAATCTCGTTAAATACCGGAGTGAAACCCTTCCAACAGAAGCTCCAGAAGTACCACACATCCCTGGAGCCTTTCATGTGTCAAGATTTAAAGAAATTACTAGACGCTAAGATTATATTCCAAGTTAGACACTCTGCATGGGTAGAAAATTTGGTTCTTGTGAGGAACAATTCTGGGGAGATCCGCCTGTGTGTAGATTTCAGAAACCTCAACAGAGGATCAGAAAAGGAAAACTATCCAATCCCACCGATAGAGAAAATCTTACAGACTGTGTCTGGTTCTGAGATTTTTTCTCTGCTGGACAGTTTTTCAGGTTACAACCATGTTCTATTTTCAGAGGAAGACCATTTGAAAACTACTTTTCGAAACAAGAGGGGAACCTTTTCTTATAAATGCATTCCATTTGGGTTAATCAATGTAGGGGAAACCTTCCAAAGGGCCATGGACGTAGCGTTTCAGGGACTAATCAACAAATGTGTAGTAGTTTATTTGGATGACATGACTGTGTATTCAAAGAACAAAGAAGGTCACATCCAACACTTAACCTATATTTTCAAGAGGTGTAGGAAATACGGTATATCATTAAACCCTACGAAAACTATCTTTGGTGTCAAGGAAGGTAAACTACTATATCATATTATATCTCAAGTAGGAATCTGCATAGGCCCAAAACAAATTAGCGCTATATCTTAGCTTCAATTACCCCACAACAAAAAGTCTATGCAATCCTTCTTCGGGAAAATTAATTTTGTGAGAAAGTTCACCCCGATTTCATTGAAACTATCAAACCCTTACAAAATAAAATCCATAAAGATGTTGAATTTAAGTGGGATGATGAACAAAAAAAGTGCTTTCAACAATATTAAGACTGCAATATCTCAATATCCATTGTTGCGAAGTCCTGACTTTAGAAAATATTTCTTCCTCTATACTTTTGCCTCCGACCAATCGTTAGTTGTAGTATTGAAGCAGAAGGATGATGACAACAATGAGGCCCCGATCTCATTTATGAGCACTAATATCCAAGGGGCCGAACTAAATTACCCTACTATAGACAAGAAGGCGTATGAAGTTTACATGATAGTGAAACACTTCATATGTTACATCCTCTTATCACATAAATTTGTAAGGGGGTGTTTTCCTAAGAAATATCCCCCTTTGGCGAAAAAATAGTGTTGGCATAGGGGCATACCCAGGGTTCATCTCCAAGAGTGCACCAACAAACCCTAACTACTGGCCCTTTCAGCTACACCTATGAAGCATATGCAGTCTCACCTGAATCATATATGGGGGAGTTGTAGGACAGAGATGTCTACAACCAAGGGAACAATCAAGTGGATCCAACACTAGAACAATACAACATGCATATAACACTTATCATCTTAGATCTATTCCACACATCTTATCAAATATACCATAGTAATGAAATAATAGTGTATCAAATAAAAAGAACAGAGTATCAATCACAAATAACACAAAATATACGTGGTTCACCCTCTTTCTAGGGCTACATCCACATAACTATTCTTTATAATGTATTAAGATGAAGCATACAGTTCTTGTCTGTGCTCTTAGCTAGCAGATCTTCTTTCTTCCTCTCTCTATCTCTCCCCTTCCCATGCACCCAGCTGTAGGACTGATCTTCACACCCAGTTGAATATCTTACAATACAGAAGGCTATCTTACTCAACACTTCTCTCTCACTCGATATTACTCACTCAATCACACAATGAAAATAGTAACAATGATGAAAACTACTAGATCAAACCTCTTTCCCTCATGTAGGTTCTTATTTATACATTGCAATCACTCATCGACATCCTTTGGCCAATACCTAGGTGTCAAAACCCTAGATACCAAAACCCTAGTTCAACTTGACCCACGTTTTCAGGGCTTCGCCAGCCTGGATTTCCTTCCTTCTCACGCTGTGCTCCAAAGAATCTAATGGTGGATTTTTCTTCTTTCTAAGTTGTCCACAATCCTTCTTTCTTTTTGATCTATCATCCTCGATCTCCTCTTCCAATGACTTTCTTTCTTGGACTTTGCTCTGTATTTTCTGCTCTTTTGCTCACTTCGACCCAGTAACAGTCACTGTGTCTTCTGCGTAGTTCGCATTTTTCCTTTTCTTCCTTCTTCTTCACTTATTTCCTTAACCAAGGGCCAACAAGCCTCCAACACTTACTTGTGATGCATCCCAAGGCACTCTAGATCTGAACTTTCTATTTTACTTCCACTTTAGGCTGCATAGTGCAACTCTTCCTTTATTCTCCATGCCTCCTCTCCTTCCCTTATGCAGACTATATTTTCTGTGTCTGGTACCCATTTTCAACTGTACCTGGTACCTAGACCCTTTTACTTATGATTTTACTTAGAGCTGTGAGGCAACTGGTTGTCATAGTACAACTTCAACCAACTCCCATTCACTAATCCTTCCTTCCATTCTCTCGTTAAATCCTTCAACTAGGCAACTCCTCCTTTCGTAATATAAGCAACCTCATATGGCCCGAGCTAATGTGTTCTAAACTTCCCAGGATGCTTGATGAACTTACTGGCATATACTAGCACTAGATCACCTTGTCTAAAAGCCTTCTTCTTGATGTTCTTGTCATGGTAGGCATTCTCTCTATCCTTCTGTACTTGCTGATGAAATCTTGCAACAAATCTGTCTTCCTCCAATTCGACCAACTGTGAAAGACTCTCTTGAACAACACCAGTGTCATCCATATTTGTAAAGGAAACAATTATTAAGCTTTGTACCAGAAATTCCATTGGGACAATGACTTCAAGACCATATACGAACTTGAAAGGGGTCTACATTGTTAACTTCTTGCAAGTGGTTCTATAGGCCCAAAGCACTGTTGGTACTCTTAAATCCCAGTCATCCCTATTCACACTGCAAATCTTCGTCATTGTTGTCTCCAAGATCTCGTTGAATGCTTCCACTGTCCCATTTGTTTGTGGATAGTAAGGTGTGCTCTTCTGATGATGGAATACAAATTCCCTGGTCAGGGCTTCAATTGTTTTATTTATGAAATGTGTGCCTTGATCACTCATAAGGATCTTTGGGCATCCAAACATAGTTATTATGTCATCAAATATGAAGTGTGCAACTATAGTTGCACTACAATCCTTGACTGCTCTTTCTTTGGCCCATCTAGTCAAGTACTATGTTGTTGTAATTATGTACCTTGCTCCTGTGCACTTTCTTGGTGGGTTTATATTATATAGGTCCCACAAAATCAGTGGCCCATTTCTCAAATGCTTGTAGGGTCAATTGTGGTGCTAATGGAATTTCATCTCTTTTGGACGGTTTTTCAACTCTTTGGCATACATCGCAGGCTATGAAATAATCTTTAGCATCCCTGTGTAAAGTAGGCCACCCAAGGCCAGCTCTAAGAACCTTCTATGTAGTTTCTTTTCCTGCGTAATGTCCTCCTGCAATTCCTTCATGAGATTCTTCGAGGATCAATGGTCGCTCTGCCTCCATAACACATCTTTTCAATATCTCATCAGGTCCCATCTTATATAGTTGTCCAACTATTAGTGAAAAGTATGCAACGCGCACTACTAGTTGTTTCTTCTGAGGAATTGTGTACTCGCTAGGTGCCATTCTTGTTGATAGGAACTAGACTATCTCTGCGAAGTTGTCATCAATCTTTCTAATGGAAAATAATTGTGCATCTAACAGTGCATCATCCAAGCTAGTGGTTTCTTCTCCATTTTCCAACCTCAACAAGTGTTTAGGACACTTGTTCATTCTGCCTGGTTTTACTATGATTTCAAATTCATAGTCCTGAAATAGAAGAAGCCATATGCATATTATCCCCCCTAACACTGGCTTGTTGACTATGTATTTCAACACTGAGTGATTGGTAAACATTTTAAATTGTCCTCCCAACAAATAGTGGGGAAATTTTTGTAGCACATACACCATGGCTGACCCTTCTCGCTTAGTGGGGGTGTAATTGATCTCAGCAGTTGATAGCTTCCTTCTAGAAAAAGATAATGGATGGTCAATATCTCCTTCTCCAGGTTGTGCTAACACTTCTCCCAAGGAAATGGAAGATGCATTGACATGCACATGAAACACCTTGCTCCAATTTGGAAAAACTAGAATAGGCGCAATAACCATTTTCTGTTTTAGTGTGTCAAAGCTCTGTTAGCACGCTTCTGTCCAACTAAACTGACAATATTTCTTCAAATGATTCTCCATGGGTGTTGTAATCTAGGAATATCCTTTAATAAACTTCTTGTAATACCCAGTATGTGCTAGCGAAGTGCACAATTGTTTGACTGAAGTAGGCAGGGGTAGATCAACTATAATGGCAATTTTAGATGGATAGACCAACAATCCCTTCTTGCATACAATATGACCTAACAACACTCCAAATGGTGAGAAGAAGATGCATTTCCTCAGATTCAGGGAAATTTGACACTATCTGCATTTATCCAACATTATCCTTAGACATTCAATATGATTTTTCAATAAACTAAAAACAGTCCAATCATCAAAATATGCTTCTATAAATTTATGCAAAAACTCCTTGAATTCTTCGACCGCCACCCTGGAAAAGATGGCTAGGGAATTCTTCAATCCAAATGGAATCACTGTATACTGATAGGGCCCCCATTCTTTTGCAAATGTGGTCTTATGGCGATCTTCCTTGGCAGTCCGGATCTGATGTTATCCTGAAAATCCATCTATAAAAGAATATACTACATGGCCTCCCACATTATCTAACACTTCGTCAGTGAATGGCATAGGGAAGGGGTCATGTAAACATGAATCATTCAGATTCATGAGATCTATGAAGATCCTGATCTCTCCTATCTTCTTGTCTTGCACCACCATAGGGATAATCCACTCTAACTCTTCCACAGGTTCTATAATCCCATCTTCCAACATTTTGTCGAGCTCAATCTTTACTTTCTCTTTGTATTTAGGGTTCAATCTGTAGGGTCTCTATTTGAATGGTCTTGCATATGGTTTCAAAGGTATCCTCATCTCTCCCATAGGTCCTTTAATGCCTTTCATATCATTGAAATTGGTTGGAAACAAGTCCTGATATTCATGTAGTAACTCTGTAATCTTGTCAATGGTGGTAGCATCCTAGTAATCTCCAACGTTTGCAAGATTCGGTTTCTGTTATGTTCCAATATTGATCTTTTTAATCTTGTTTGGATATCCAATGAATGGTAACTCAATTCCTGGTCCTTACACATCTCTTTGGCCTTTTGTTTCGGTGATGTTCACCTTTCTTGGATCATCATCTTCATCGACATTGATGTTGTAATAGCCTTGCAGTTTCTGGAGAGGTGCAATCCATTCATCCTCTTCTTGCTCCAAAGGGAGGTTAGATGCCTCCTTGAAGACTTTCTATCTTACAATCTACAATGCTTGATCTACTAAAGGATATTGACTTTCAAATAAGAAAGTGGTTACAAAATTCTGAGTCATACCTTCCCAGTCTATAGTGATGAGGCACAACTCTTCTTGAAGGTACCAGTTGATAGGTGTCCTATCCAACGTGTTAATAAATGTTTTCACCCACTGATCTCAAGGAATGTTTCTATAGGCTTCTTCTCAACTTTTCACATGGTCCTTTGGGTAGATTCGACCTGTGTATCAAACTTTGAAGCCTTCTACTTGTAATGAGAACCTCACTATCATCAAGGTATGACATTGTACCCATTCTGCAATGTTGTTGTTGTGTGTCCCCCACCATCTTGCTAGGGTTGATTTCAGGGCCTCATCCATCGCCAACAATATTTGTTGAATTGTTACACTTTCTTCAAAGTCCGAAAAGAAGGTTTCTAAAGGATTTAGACCATCAAAGGTTGGTAATTTACTTACTGTTGTGTCGATCCAGCGAACGTCTCTGGTTAATCTAGCACATCTTCTTGTAGATACTTTGTAAATATTATTCTTCCAGTTATCTAGTGCTTCTTCTAAGTCTGATGAACATGCACTATCACTTCACCAACTTAGGTTTCCATCATTTGTAGGATTAATGTAATCCTGCTGTTTGGATGTTAATTTGTATATGTTTTCCAGTTCATATGCATGGTCTTCTTCTCTGATAGGTTCTGTGTATCACTGACCTTCATATGGATATAAAGGTGCAATGACCCTAAGTCCATCTCTTTCAAAAGTCATACATCCTTCTTTAAATCAACCATAGTGGAGTTATTGAAAACCCAATCAATTCCTAACAAAGCAGGGTAAGGACAAATGTCATCAACTATCTCAATTACCTCAAAATCTGAAAACGTTCTTACTCCTTCAATGTCCATAGGGACATGTTCCAATCATCCAAAGGGGTTGATAGCTTGTTGATTAGCCATCCTGAGCTTGATAGGGGAATAAATCAACTTCGGATTTCCCATCGGTGCCCAAGTTTGCTTCGTTATGACATTGACCTCCGAAGCTAAGTTGAGGACCACATAGTCTATATCATATTCACCTATTTGAGAATTCAAGTGTAATTCCTTATTTGTCCTTCTCTTCTTAGCAATTTGGTGTACTACCCTATTCAGTAAGGGGTCTATCTTTCCTAGTTCATACTGTCTAATTAAACTTTGTAGCTCTTGTACAATGCTCTCATCCTGAATCAACTTAATACAAGTATATAGGAATTCCATGAGTTTGCTTACCTCTTTTCCTTCTCTCGGCGAAGTAGACTGATCAAATGCTTGAGGAATTACATATTCCCTTACTTATGGTCATGTCCTTAATGAAGAGCCTTGATCTTATTTGAACTCTTTTCTTTCCTCCTCAAATATTTGTCTTTCTTTCTTTGCATCAAAGGTTTGGGTCTTCTTTGCAACTTTCCTAATTCCTGAATCTTTTGTAGTCTTTCCCTGGATCAATCTGTCTTCTCTTGTAACAACGCCTCCTCTAGTGATAAAAATGACTCTAGGGTATTCTCCATGAGTTTCAGTGTATATTATTTGTACTTACAGGTTATGATGAGGTCCTCGTCTTTCCTAAAGCTTAGCCAACAATGTTGGACATTCCTTGATAACATGCTCAAAGGAGTTGCAATAACTGCAAGTGGTACAAGGGTTCTGAAAGTCCCTTGATAGGTGTCCTGGCTGTGCACAGTTATAATAGATTATCTATCCTCAGCCTTGACCAATACCTCCTCCTCATCCCCTTCCTCTTAATCCACCATGAGGATTGAAGTTTCCTCTCCCATGGGAGTTATACTGCTTAGTGTTTCCTTCTTGTTGTACTTCGCCTTGAATTTTGTATACGTCTCTTCAACATTCATGCATGAGATCATATGCCCTACAATCTCTATCATCATTTCCCACAGACTTACAGAACGTGCACTACAAGTTTGTAGGAGTTTGAACGTACTTTTTCATGTAATAGCACTCACTAGGGTGATGTCTGTTTCAACATACCTCACACCAGGGTAAGGTGACTTGCTTCAAAGGGATCGTATCTCCAGAGACCAAGAATTCATTGAATAGGGGACAAGGTTCCTTGTCATGGCCTTCTGATGTGCATCTAATACACCAGATGTCTTCTCTTTTATCTTTTCCCTTATCTTTTTTCATATCTTCGACCTGCAGAAACAAACTAGTTAGCTAACTCAAGATCTAGCTCATACCTGAACTGGAATCTCCCATAGGGGATGATTCTAGATTCATGGCGATCTCCAGTGACTCAACCTATGAAGAAATATTCTGTTGCATCATAGGAAATTTGATGTGTGGTAAGAGAGTAGCAATGAACCATTCTTTGTTCTGTTCATCTGGGATCTAAAAAGTCAGTTGGCCTGTTAAGGTATTGAATCTCTGATCGAATTTCCAAACAAGTTCGGCTACCTTCTACTTGATCTCTTTCAACTCTATAATACATTGTGACTCTGAATTGGGTTTCTTGAACTCAGCAATCAATGCATTCTTGATCTCATTCAGCGGATTAGGCTGTGCAAGTCCTTGGACAAGCTTCATGTACCAGCTTAGTGCGTGGTCCCTTAGGGTAGTGCTAAACTGGGTTCTTTTAATAGCCTCTTCGGTGACATTCTTAATATTACATACAACTTCACATAGAAACTAGTACTGATCAGGGTCTTCAAACCCATCTCCCCTAAATATAAGGAGTCTCATCTCATCTTCCATAGAGCTGCCTAAGTTTCCTGTCTAAGTATGTGTTGAACTGCTAGTAATAGTATTCTGAGGACTCTGGTGACTCTAAATACTATGATTTCTTAGTGTTGTTGAATCAAAAGGAGGGACAATAGTACTTAATTCAATGGTTTGCATGGTTCCTAAAGTCTCTGGCTCATCCCGACGAAGCTCTTCAAATTTCCATTCCTATGTCTCAGCAGGTTCTGAATGCTCCTCATCTGTTAGATCTTCCTCTTCTCCACTATAGAATCCCTTGCCCCCGTAGTTTTGCTTGAATAAGTTCGCAAGGTGAACTTCTCTGAACACTTTTGAATTGTGCGTATGTCTAGCCTCTGTGTCACTGTTGCTTTCCAAATTCCTTAACATTATCTTTTCCAAATCTGACTAGTCTATTGTATCTTCAATATGTTCTTCTCATGCAATAACATCTTGATTCTCAACTTCAGAAAATGTAAATTTTTTCCTCTGGGTCCCTTGAAGAAATGTCTCTCGGCTTGGCTATATGACTCTACTTTTTCAACAACAAACTCGGTGATGTACCCTCCAATGGTGTTATCAAACCAATGATCTACTGATTGTGATATTGCATTATTAACTCTCTTGACCTTCTTGATCAACGCCGATATCCAAACTACAGGCGGTCTAGGTCTAATATCAAACTGGGTATCTGCTAACCTAGCTAGCTAACCACTCATATAGCTCTCGATGGATTCCTCCGAAGAAAATATCATGTATATCAGTAAAGACATGTCTCTCTAACCAATCCTCTATACTAAGATTAGGGTTCTTGTTCTGTGCTTCAGCGAAGTCCTTTTCTTGATCCTCTATCCACTTCTAAATATCTGTCTTTGATGGGAACCACCTTGACATTCCCTCAAGAAGATTCTGGTCTTGGCAATGGAACCATATGTTGGCATAGGGGTAGACCCAGGGTTCATCTCAAAGAGCGCACCAACAATCCCTAACTACTGGCCCTTTCGGCTACACCTGCGAAGCAGATGCAGTCTCACTAAAAGAAGCTATGGGGGGGTTGCAGGACATATATGTCTACAACCAAGGGAATGATCAAGTGGTTCCAACACTAGAAAAATACAACATGCATATAACACTTATACACTTAGATCTATTCCACACATATTATCAGATCTACCACAGTAATGAAATAACAGTGTATCAAATAGCAAGAACAGAGCATCAATCACACATAACACAAAATATATGTGGTTCACCCTCTCTCTAGGGATATGTCCACAAAACTATGCTTTATAATGTATTAATATGAAGCATACAGTTCTTATCTACGCTCTTAGCTAGTAGACCTTCTTTCTTCCTCTCTCTATCTCTCCCCTTCCTGCACACCCAGTTGTAGGACTGATCTTCACACCCAGCTGAAGATCTTACAATACATAAGTCTCTCTTACTCAACACTTCTCTCTCACTCGATATTACTCACTCAATCACACAATGACAGTAGTAACAACGATGACAACTACTAGATCGAACCTCTTTCCCTCATGTAGGTTCTTATTTATACATTACAATCACTCACTGACATCCTTAGGTCAAGACCTAGGTGTCTAAAACCCTAGGTCAACTTGACTTGTGTTTTCAGGGGTTCGCCAACCTAGATTTCCTTCCTTCTCGCGCGGTGCTCCAAAGAATCTAATCCTAGATTTTTCTTCTTGATGAGTTGTCCATGATCCTTCTTTATTATTGATTTGTCATCCTTGATATCCTCGTCCAACGTCTTACTTTCTTGGACTTTGCTCTGTATTTTCTGCTCTTTTGCTCACTTCGACCCAATAAAAGTCACTGTTTCTTCTACGTAGTTCTCATTTTGCCTTTCCTTCCTTGTTCTTTGCTTATTTCCTTAACCAAGGGACAACAAATAGAAAAGAGTGGGTTAAAAACCCACTTATCCTAAATTTGTATGCGAAGGTGTGTCACACTAATCAATGCGTAGATATATGCAGTTGAGATTGCCCAGATCTATAGATCAGGAGCCATATCAGACCCCCCCCACCATTCTTCCTTTAACAAGGGGGGGGGGGGTCTGAGTTGGTGGTTTTAAATTGTGGGCCCCCCACTATCATGGTGCCTCCTAGTGAACTCAGACCCCCCTACCTGAAACCTCTTACCACTATCTACCCCCTCCGAGTAGACCGCTTACCACCGCCTCTTACCGCTCCCGCCTCCTGGTGACATCTATCCCCCACTCCGTCACTCACCTCTGTCCATCACATCGCCCACTCTCCCTCCTTGTCTCTTTATGATACATCTTTCCTCCACTCATCGCTAGACCATAGCCCATAATCACTCCCACCTATCACATCCTACCAAGTGTTCTACTTCTCACCTCCTCCCAGGAAGATGGTCCCATCCTATCTACTGCTACGGCCTCTAATATTCCCCCACATCATCACCTCATGCCACTTCACCTCTGACTTGTCTCAATGTGTTACCCAATTTTTCCACCGCCTGCACTTTCCCTGCCACCTTCCATCTTCCATGTATGTATGTATGGGCACCTCTCGTCTCACCTCCACGTCCACCGACTGGGTCCCCTCATAGAAATTCAATGAAGCAACAAACAACCAAGAGGAGGCCACCACGTATTCCAAGTGCAGGTGTTGACCCCATTCACTAAGATCCTGATGCAACGGTTAATGTAAATAAGGAAGGTGGGTGAGACATAATCTCCTTCTTTAAATAGAAGGCCAAAAAGGGACAAATCACGGGGGAAGAATCTCAGTCTAGTATGACAGAGATCGCGTTCGACATAAGACTGCATGGGAAGTCTGATTGACGTCTGCATGTGCATCCTAACAGAGAGAATCATCAATGCAAAGCCTTAAACTCGTGACATGTTCATGCCTTCAGTAGCAGATCTAGTTCTAAGTATATGTAGGTATTTTTTCCATTTTGTTAGTGTCAATGGTAGAGCTACGCTCCCGCTTGTAAAGTTTTAATGAGGCCTATGGTTCTCTGGTTATGCTATGTATTTGAGATTTCTTGTTTAATGAAAGTCAACCTCTTTTCATCTCGTTGTAAACTCTGTGTTAATACACTCAGAATTAGAATATCTAGTCAACGGTGGTGGTGTTGTTGTGATGCAGGTTTGATCACTGCAATATCTTCACTAGTTTAATCAGTTTCCTTTGTTACATTTTTCCCTCTTATATTGAGTATCTCGGAATTGGAGGATCTAGTCGAACTGTTGCAGTGACATTGTGATGTTGGTTCAATCACTGTGTTGTTGTGGTTGTGTCATTTAGATATATCTTAGTGTCTAAAGCTCAGAGTCTAAGAGGATATCTTTCTCGAATATTTTCCTCCTTAGGATGATGGAAGACTGGATGTCCATAGAAGTCCCTTCATATTCTCACAAGCTCTTCCCCCTACTCACCTTTTACAACAAATCTCTGACTAAATTTAGACCAATACCTCACCTACTTATGCATGTTAACCCAATTTTTTGAGTTAAAGCGATATTTACCGAGCCAACATCCATTAGACCACCATTAAATCATTTCATTTTGACATACAAACTGATGGGTATCAGGCTTACCCCTTCTTCAATCCAGGGGTGACTTCTGGTGCTAACATTTCTGGCAGTGTTGTCGAGGACGAAGTTGAATATTTTCCCTAGGATTGAATGACAAAGATTACTGGTTCTAAAGGTGCATCAAAGTCGAGTACATCAATATTGTGACTGTGCACCTTGTGACTCCACTGAGATGATTCCACTATTTCAACTGTGGCTTCCATAGGTAGACACATGAGGTCTACTGACGCAACCTGCCCCTCACCGAGCAAGCCGCTCCCACCAGGACCTTCTTCACACACGGGCCTGAAGAGTCAAAGTACTCTTCCTCACCACTCAGGAGTCCACTACCCGCAGTAAGCTCCTTCAGCGATCTCCCCTTCGGAAATCGGGAAATCGGAATTCTCGATCTCGCGAATTCTGTGAGTGCAATCACATGCAACTCAAAACCCCGAACCCCGATGGTCAACGGGTCAACCCTTTCGGATATCGGGATATCATGACTCAGGAATTCACGGTTCATGCGAACACAGTTCACCTACAGTTCCAAACCCTGAACCCCGATGACACCTGTACTCCACCAGCTCTTACGGTCCCACTTTGCCACGTCACTTTAGGATTTCGCGGATCGCAAATCCGAAATGCAAGAATTTCTTGATGTCGAGAACCTCGATTCTCCGAATCCTGATTTCCTGAACCCCGACTCCAAGGGATCCTTTGACGCGTGTCCCCCAAATCAACGGCTGTGATTCTATCGAGGAATTGCAGGTCGCGAATTCACCGGTCACAATTCTTTTGCATCACAAAACCCCGAACCCCGATCTTACGATGCCACCTGTCAACACCTCATGGTGAGGCCTAACGCCTTGACACCTGTCTCCCGCTCGTGCTATCGGGAAATTGTGATTCGGGAATTCACATCTCCTGATGCACAAGGTCACAGTCCTTGCAAAACCCCGAACCCCGACTCCTTAGGATCTTGTGCCACGTGTCCCCATTCGGATCGATGGCTCCTGTCAAATCGGGAAATCGCAACTCACGATTTCATGAGGTGTAAAACTCATACCTCGCCAACCCCCGAACGCCAAACCACTAAAGCCCGATGGACCTTTATCCTCCTCGCCTGTGCTTACGGGTTAACCCCCGCGTAGCTCCTCCTTGATCTAACGATCCTCGGGGTTTCGCAAACCTTCACAGGGATTTCAAGTCGTCGATTTTGTTCACGCTCCTCCTGGGTCTGTTCCCACGATACTTGCAAGGAACTATCCCTCCTGAGCTTTGTTCCTCTGACTCCTTCAGAGACTTCTTACGCACTTCCTGTACTCGAATTCCAACAACTCTCAAAGATTTGAAGTCATCTAGACCCTGTGCAATCCTGTCAACAGCAGTCCAGTCCTCCTTCTCTCAGACTCGTCTCTGAGACTTTCAATCTGACCTGCACTCACCTGCACGGTTTGAATAACCCAACACAACCCTGGTCGACGAGAATAGGAGCTTCACTGTTGAACCTCCTCAACGCACTCTATGCGGAGGAATTCGACTGCACTCTATGCAGGAATCTCCTGGTTCGAACAGTGAAACAACTGGAACTTATTCCCTCATTCTCTCAGGTTTCGAACCTGATATGCAATCACATACGCAGCATATAGAAGATAAGCATATAAAGAACCAAGTATGAAACAGAATAATATCAACAACACACAGAGATCAAACACATCCATGGGATTGAAATCACAGTCTTTCTTCTATTAATTCAATCTGTACATAGGTGTTCTTCACAAGTTCTCTGTTATGCTCTCTATTGCTCCTCTTTCTAATGCTGAATAATAATCTCAATTATACAAGGAGGGTGCCTATATTCGTTTTCCCTCCTGGAAGTAAAAACTGTCTAATCTACAACTAATTTCTATCTAACATCATTAAAACCATTAAATGCCTTCCTATCCATAATACAATACAAGTGCGCTTAGCTTTGAATGCCTTTAGTTAAACGGCGGTGCAACAATACCAAGGTAGAATTCAAAATTTGAGGTTTGCTGGCTTGTCCAACTGTCTCTTCTTTCTCCTCGCGCTGGTTCGTTTGATGAAGTGTGGATGCTCCTGCATCATACTCCTCGGCTCAAAAGATTTCATGGGCTCCTGTCCATGAGCTGCTACACGGTGTGCCCATGCACTGCCTCTGTTTCCCAGCTAGCATCCTCCACTGGGTGATTTGTCCATTTTACTAGGTATTCAAAATACTGATTCCTCCTGGTCTTCTTGCCTGTTCGTTTATCCAGTATGCACTCCATCTGCGGCTTATGTGCAACTGGCAATTGCTTCTGCCACTGAATCATTGGTTCCTCAGTTCCAGTGTCTGCATCCTTGGCCTTGTATGGGTATAAATCCGAAACGTTGAAAATCGGAGATATCCCGATGCCCTCTGGCAACTCAAGCTCATATGCATTTTCCCCGAATTTCTTTAGGATTTGGCATGGCCCAATTTTCTTCATATTGAGCTTGTTATATGTTCCCCTAGGGAACCTTTCTTTCCTAAGGTGCACCAGAATCATGTCCCCAACTTCAAACTGAAGTTGCCTTTTTCTCTGATCGGCTCTGCGCTTGTACTCTTGATTGGACTTTTGCAGTCCTTGCTTCACCTGTGTGTGAAGTTATTGCATTGCTTCAGCAAATTCTTCAGCCCTCGCGCTGCTAGTCTCAGCCTGTTCTGGCTCCCTGAGCTCAGAAACTCCCCTCGGCTGTGTCCCATACAAAATTTGAAACAGGCTCTTACCTGTACTCCGATTCACAGAATCGTTGTACGCAAACTCTGCCTGTGGTAGGATTTGATCCCAACTGGTGTGATGCTCCGTCACTAGACTTCTTAACAGATCCCCTAAGCTCCTGTTGACCACTTCGGTCTGCCCATCTGTCTGCAGATGGTAAGCAGACTTGAATGCTAAGTCAGTCCCCAACTTCTTCCATAGCGTCCTCCAAAAATGACCTATGAACTTGGTATCCCGATCCGAGACTATACTTCTCGGCAATCCATGCAATCGGACAATCTCTTTGAAAAATAAATTGGCGATGTGGGTTGCATCGCTAGTCTTATGACACGGAAGGAAATGTGCCATCTTCAAGAATCTGTCCACCACAACAAAGATGGAATCAACTCCTCACTGTGTTCTCGGTAAACCCAACAGAAAGTCCATGCTAATGGCTTCCCATGGCCTTTCGGGTATAGGCAACGGTTGATATAACCCTGTGTTCTGTTTTCTGCCCTTCGCGTGTTGACAAATTCTACATCAGTCAACAAATCTCTTCACATCTGCACGCATGCCTGGCCAAAAATATGATTCGCTCAGCTTGGCGAATGTTTTTTCATGTCCGAAATGACCTGCTAAGCCCCCGCTGTGCTTCTCCTTTACCAAATTCTCTCTCATAGAGAAATCTAGAATGCACAATTGATTTCCTTTGAACAACAATCCATCCTGGATCAGGTAGTCAATCCACAGGCTCCTATCCCTGAGAACTGGGTTCTCGGCTGCCTCGTATGCCTCTGCAAAATCCGCATCACTTGCATACACATCTTTCAGGTTTTCAAAACCCAAAGTATTGACCCTGAATTACTGCAGTAATAAACACTTTCTGCTCAAGGTGTCAGCTACCTTGTTGGCAGTCCCTGAAATGTGCTTTATCACAAAT
>ML838452.1:44445-58852 GCA_009831015.1 Picea engelmannii | reverse complement strand
CGGCACTGATTCCACTAAAATTCCGAATGAATTTTCTGTAGAAGCTTGCCAACCCGTGAAAGCTCCTTACCTCAAAAACATTCCTTGGCGATGGCCAATTCCTGATTACTTCAACCTTCTCAGGATCCATCTTCAACTCATTTTCCGAGATTACAAAGCCCAAATAAATGAGTTCTGTCTGCATGAAGGAACACTTCTTCAAATTGATCAGCAGTTTCTCCTGCTTGCAGTCTTCTCATCACAATGGCCAAATGCCTCAAGTGTTCAGCCTTTGTCTTGCTGAAAACTAAAATATCATCCAGGTATACGACCACAAATTTGCCAATGAACTCCCGCAGGACTTCATTCATCAGTCTCATAAAAGTGCTTGGCGCATTTTTCAACCCAAACGGCATGACCAGCCATTCGTACAAACCCTCGTTTGTTTTGAATGTCGTCTTCCACTCATCTCCCTCTCTCATCCAGATCTGATGGTATCCACTCTTGAGATCTATCTTGGAGAATTAATTTTCCCCACTCAGGCAACCCATCAAGTCATCCATTCTTGGTAGTGGAAACCTGTACCTGATGGTAATCTTATTTATCGCCCTGGAGTCTGTACACATTCTCCAACCTCCATCCTTCTTTGGACTTAGTACCGTTGGAACGACACACGGACTCAGACTCTCCCTGACCAGTCCTTTATCATGCAGATCCTGTACCTGCCTTTTGACTTCCTCGTTCTCCTGAGGTGTCAACCTGTACACTGCCTTATTTGGTAGACTTGCTCCGGGTATGAGGTCAATGTGGTGACTCACACTCCTCATCGGTGGCAATGAACGAGGTAGTTCATCCACGATGATATCAGCAAACTCTCCAAGCAGTTCCTGAATCTCGTCCGGCAAGTCATCCACTCTTGTGCTTGTCAGGACAATTCTTGGCTTCCTGACAACAAAGAATTGTGGATTCTCATCCTTCTCCAGATATGTGAGAAGTTCCTTCCCACTCATGAGAAGTATGGCACTGCTCACTTCCGGCTTCACTTCCTTATCCTTTACCGGATGCAAGGTATGTGATTTCCCATCCTTATCCAAGGTATAGGTGTTCATCCTTCCGTCATGAACCACATTTCTGTCAAACTGCCATGGTCTTCCCAACAATACATGACAGACATCCATGGGTATAAATTCACACAGAATTTCATCCCTATATTCACCCATTTTAAAATTGACCAAGCATTGTTTTGTAACACATACCTGGTGTCCTTTCTGCAACCATGACACTTTGTATGGACTCGGGTGTTTGTTCGTTTTCAACTCCATCTTCTCCACCATCTCAGTTGAAATGAGATTATCGGTGCTTCCACTATCCACTATGACCTTTCATTTCTAGCCCTTGGTCTTGCAAGTCGTCCAGAACAGTCTGCATCTTTGCACTGTGTCCTCCACCTCTTTCTCAGGTTTCAAGAGAACTTTATGCACTGTCAGTGACTTTCCACTTCCAGCATCTTCATCTTCGGCATCACGCCTCTGCGCCTCAACAACATGAGCGTTTCCTCTGTCCATCTTCCTCTCTGGACAGTCAACGGCCTTGTGTCCGCCTTTCCCACATGTAAAACATGTGATGACAGCTCCACGTCCTCTACCTCTACCTCGAGTGCGATGAAATGTATTTACGTCAGCATATCCGCCACCCTGCTCAGTATGCTGCCTCCTCGGCTCAGCATATTTCTTCCTTTGTTCAATTTGTGGCTGCCTCTGCTGTGAGGTTCCACCTCTCTCAGCTTTACCCTGAGGCCTCTTCCAATCCTCCTTGGGATTCTGAGTTCTTTCTTGGGCAACTGCCTTGCCTTGGGGCTAGCTTCTGCCTCGCCCTCGTTTTCCCTGCTTGCAGCCCAAATTCTCCTCAGCTTTCAAAGCTATCTGGTACGCTTCCTCAACCGTTCGGATGGTGACCATGCTCAATTCATCCTGAATGTCATACCTAAGACCATTCAGGTATCTCGCCACCTTTTCGTCATCACTCTCCCAATGACCAGCTTGAATGTTGAGCCTGTAGAACTCCTCAGTGTACTCTTTCACCGTCATCAACTTCTGCCTCAGATTCTGCATCCGCCTGAACAGAGTGATCTGATAGTCTCTGGGGATGAATTTCGCTTTCATCTTAGCGATCATCCTGTCCCAGCTCTTTATCTTCTGTTTTCCTTTGGAACGCCTGTCCGCCTGCAGCTCGTCCCACCATAAGGCTGCATGTCCTTTCAATTTAGTGACAACATGCCTCACCTTCTTTTCCTCTTCGATATCTTCGTAATCGAAGTAGGTGTCGAGTGCTCAGATCTAATCCAACAACTCTTCTGCATCTAGGCTTCCCTCGTAAGCTGGAATGTCCATCCTCACCTTTGCGCTCATCCTGGCGATAGCCTTGATTAACTGCTCATTGGCTACATCTTCTGTTGCAACTCCACCTTGCGGTACATCATCAGCTTCACCTTCGGGGTCACTCAGATCTCCTGTATCTGCTATACACCTCTGCGCTGCTTCCATATCTTCCATTATAGCATGGAGATTTTGTATTTCCCTCTCCATTTCTATATTCTTCCCATGACTGCTTCTTTCCCTGGACAATTCCCTCCCCTTCTCTGGATTGGGTGATTGCCTGCCTCTTCTTTGGGCATCCCTGTCTTCATGATCAGGTGACTGCCTCTCCCTCCTAGGCGGCATGGCGGATTTCTTCTCTCTACTACCAAAGAAAAGAGAAACCCTTTTCCGGCTCTGATACCACTTGACGCAACCTGCCCCTCATCGAGCAAGCCGCTCCCACCAGGACCTTCTTCACACACGGGCCCGAAGAGTCAAAGTACTCTTCCTCACCACTCGGGAGTCCACTACCCATAGTAAGCTCCTTCGGCGATCTCCCCTTCGGAAATCAGAAAATTGAAATTCTCGATCTCGCGAATTCTGTGAGCGTAATCACATGCAACTCAAAACCCCGAACCCCGATGGTCAACGGGTCAACCCTTTCGGATATCGGGATATCGCGACTCGGGAATTCATGGTTCATGCGAACACAGTTCACCTACAGTTCCAAACCCCGAACCCCGATGACACCTGTACTCCACCAGCTCTTACGATCCCACTTTTCCACGTCACTTCGGGATTTCGCGGATCGCAAATCTGATATGCAAGAATTTCTTGACGTCGAGAACCCTGATTCTCCGAATCCCGATTTCCCGAACCCCGACTCCAAGGGATCCTTTGACGCGTGTCCCCCCAAATCAACGGTTGTGATTCTATCGAGGAATCATAGGTCGCGAATTCACTGGTCATAATTCTTTTGCATCGCAAAACCCCGAACCCCGATTTTACGATGCCACCTGTCAACACCTCATGGTGAGGCCTAACACCTTGACACCTGTCTCCCGCTCGTGCTATTGGGAAATTGCGATTCGGGAATTCGCGTCTCCTGATGCACAAGGTCACAGTCCTTGCAAAACCCCGAACCCCGACTCCTCAGGATCTTGCGCCACGTGTCCCCGTTCGGATCGACGACTCCCGTCAAATCGGGAAATCGCAACTCGCAATTTCACGAGGTGTAAAACTCGTACCTCGCCAACCCCCGAACGTCGAACCATCAAAGCCCGATGGACCTTTATCCTCCTCGCCTGTGCTTACGGGTTAACCCCCGCGTAGCTCCTCCTTGATCTGACGATCCTCGGGGTTTCGCAAACCTTCACATGGATTTCAAGTCATCGATTATGTTCACATTCCTTCTGGGTCTGTTCCCACGATACTTGCAAGGAACTATCCCTCCTGAGCTTTGTTTCTCTAACTCCTTCAGAGACTTCTTACGCACTTCATGTACTCGAATTCCAACAACTCTCAAAGATTTGAAGTCGTCTAGACCCTGTGCAATCCTGTCAACAACAGTCCAGTCCTCCTTCTCTCAGACTCGTCTCTGAGACTTTCAATCCGACCTGCACTCACCTACACGGTTTGAATAACCCAACACAACCCTGGTCGATGAGAATAGGAGCTTCACTGTTGAACCTCCTCAACGCACTCTATGCGGAGGAATTTGACTACACTCTATGCAGGAATCTCCTGGTTCGAACAGTGAAACAACTGGAACTTATTCCCTCATTCTCTCAGGTTTCAAACCTGATATGCAATCACGTACGCAACATATAGAAGATAAGCATATAAAGAAGCAAGTATGCAACAGAATAATATCAACAACACACAGAGATCAAACACATCCATGGGATTGAAATCACAGTCTTTCTTCTATTAATTCAATCTGTACATAGGTGTTCTTCACAAGTTCTCTGTTCTGCTCTCTATTGCTCCTCTTTCTAATGCTGAATAATAATCTCAATTATACAAGGAGGGTGCCTATATTCGTTTTCCCTCCTGGAAGTAAAAACTGTCTAATCTACAGCTAATTTCTATCTAACAACATTAAAACCATTAAATTCCTTCCTATCCATAATACAATACAAGTGTGTTCATCTTTGAATGCCTTTAGTTAAACGGCGGCGCAACAATACCAAGGTAGAATTCAAAATTTGAGGTTTGCTGGCTTGTCCAGCTGTCTCTTCTTTCTCCTCGTGCTGGTTTATTTGATGAAGTGTGGATGCTCCTGCATCATCTACTCCCTATCTAACCCTAGTAACACCTGAAGTGGACCCAGAGAAAATTATCAGAAAATGAAAGGCCCTCCGAGAAGGTACTTCTAATGTTAAACCATGTATCTCTGATGATTTTCAATCTCCTCCTATAAGAACTCCAATTTCTTCTTCTATTTCTATTGTTATACCTTCTATTGGAGTTTCCCAAACATTAAATTTTGGGAGTGTTCCTACTAAGTTTTCCCCTCTTGGTCTAGGATTGGAGGCAGAAATCCTTGTCACTCCACTCTCCCCTGAAATTATACCATGGTTTAGACCCAGTGCCTTAGAATGTTTTCCTACCTCGGGGTTCACCACCCCTCCTTCTATTATTGTTGCTATTGCTGCACGAAGAGGAGCCTCTGTGCCCCCCAGCCCTGTGACCTTCACCTAAAATCCTCTGTTGTTACCCTTTCCTCTTGGAAGCTCCATTCCAACCTCCCCTGTCCTAACACCTTCACCTCCTAGTTCTCCTCCACCTCAGATCCCTATGGCAGGTGCTAATCCTCCTAGGAATAGAAAAGATGCCTTAGTCGCTCCAATATATGCCCCTCTAGTCTTACCTCAGCCTATGAATTATCTCCTTGCTAGATATTACCTCAAATATATTCCTAATTTCATTGGAGAAGAGGAGATAACTGCTAAACAGAACCTTGTTTCCTTCTACAACTATGCAGACAATCTAAATATTTAAAATGAAGATGTCTAGATGAGAGTCTTTGTCTAGAGCCTTGATAGTGAGGATAGAAAATGGTTCAGAGGTTTAACCCCTGGATCCATTGCTGGGATTGAAGCTCTAGATGATGCCTTCTTGAGATAGTGGGGGGATAAAAAAGATTTCATGTATTATATCACAGAGTTTGGGTCCTTGAAAATAAAGGAAGGAGAATTTGTCTTTGACTTCTCCAAAAGATTCAACAAAATGTACAACAAAATCCCTGCTGAGATAAATCCCATAAAGGCCTCTGCCAAAATCACTTATTCTAGTGCTTTGACTCTAATTTTTGCCTCATGTTGAGAGAGAGAAGAGCTACTTACCTAACTCATATGCAAGATGCATCCCTGGAGGTGGAGTCCAATATATTGGCAATTAACAGGCTCAGAAGAAAGTCTGGCAGAGACAAGGGAAGGAGAAGAGATGAGATATCAACCTCTGGTTCTTCTGCAACTTACCCTCAAGTAGATGAATTGACCAAAATGGTAAAGTCCCTATATATAGATATGGATAAAATGAAAATGGAGGGGAAGACGACAGACGGAAATCCTCAAAATGTTGACAACATAGGGAACTTCAGGAGGCCAAACAATAATGCTCCTCATATTATACCAAGGGAGCAAAGGGACAGAGATAGAAACAATCAGAAAATCCAGACCCCTCTTCAGAACAACCTTGTTATTGATAAAGAAGGAGAGGAGGAAGAGCTAGATCCTGAAATCCATTGTTTTGGAGACACCTCTCCAATCCCTCACTTAACTCAATATGCCTATGAGGAGTCCCTCATGAACAACGAAATAAATGAGTTGAGTAAGGGGGAGAAAGCCAGTAGCAGTCCTAATAAATACAACCTCCAGTCTAAGAATAAATAAGGGAAGTATGACATCCCTGATCAGCCTTCCATAGCAGAGAAGCCTGCTAAAAACACAAAAAACATCAGTAAGGAAAAGAGAGCTCAGAATTCCCCACCAATAGCCAAATACCCTGTCCCAAAGGTGAGAGAAATTATGAAGCCCCCTTCCTCCTTTAGTTTTGATCATGAAATACAAAAAATCAGAATCTTTGTGCCCCTTTCAGAGCTGGCTAAAAACGAAGACTTCAAAAAATCCCTATCTAAACTATTGCGGTCCGATCCATATTTCCATTCCACAGACTTAGTAAATATCCAAGAAGAAAATCCAACAGTCATCTTAGGTCCTATGGTGGAAGATAGAGATGATTCATCCCCTCCCTTATACAAATCACTAAACATACACGATACGGTGCTGCATAATTTTCTAATGGATTCAGGGGATTCCCATAATCTCATGCCAAAAATCATCATGGAAGAGCTCAAGCCAGAAGTCACAAAGGCCTATGATGATTTGTACTCTTTTGATTCAAGGAGGGTGCAATGTCTTGGGGTCATCAAAGATCTGGTGGTAACCTTGTTTTAGCTTCCCATGAAAAGTGTGGTCATGGATATTGTGGTGGTTGATATTCCTCCCAAGTTTGGCATGCTATTTTCAAGATCTTGGACAAAAATACTTGGGAGAACATTGCAGATGGACCTCACATATGCTACCATTACAGTCTTCAGAGGGGAGCACACAAGACTGTATATAGAATCTCGGTTGGCCTACATTTTCAGGGATGAGGAAGACCCCACAAATCATCCTATCTTTTCCCTTGATAACGATTTGGGATCCTTCTTATTGCATCTCACAGATGCCCCTAAGCCTATTCTTGGGATTAGGAAGTCCACTCCCCTTGGTGAAGATTATTCCTCGATCACCTCTGTATGGAAAATGTTCTTTGATGGAGCTACTTCTAGAAAAGGTGTTGGTGTTGGGGTAGTGTTTGTTTCCCCTACTCAGGAAACCATACCTCTTTCATAAAAATTAGAATTTGAGGCTACCAACAATGCGGCATAATATGAAGCCCTGGTTTTGGGCTTGAGAGATACAAAGGACATGAGGATTGAAAAGTTAGCAGTGTTTGGAAATGCTGAGTTAATTATTCAGCAGGTCAGAAATATTTATCAGGCCAATGGGTTCAGAAGTTACAAAAATGAAGTGTGGGACTTGATTGACATTTGTTTCTTGGCCTTCAACATTTCATTCATCCCTAGAGAATAAAATACAGTGGTTGATTCCCTGGTTGTCTCAGCAAGCAATTTCAGAGTTCCTCTGCCACCCAAGATTAGATAAGATGTAGAAGTAAAGTATAGACCCTCCATACCTGACAATGTCAAGCATTGGAAAGTGTTTGAGGATGATATCGAAATCAAAATATTCCTAGAGACTATTGATGAGTTTTTAGAATTACATATTGATCAAGATCCTGATTTTGACATGGATCCCCATGCAGATGTTTTTATGAACAAAATTGCTAATCATCATATTGTGTAGTTACCGAGAAATCACATTCCAAATGGACTGCTTCCTTTGGAAAGGATTTTTGACAGTAATGATGTGGCAGTAAAAGCTAAGAGGCCATATGAGGATGTTGATATATCTGAGTGCAATATTGGCACATAAGAGGATCCAAAGTTTGTCAAGTTGTCTTATAGCTTTTCAAAGAAGTAGAGGGATGAGTATAATGAGCTATTAAAATATTTTTCTGATGTGTTTTCCTGGACTTATGAATACCCTAGAACATATGACATCAACATTATTGAGCACAAGATCCTATTGAAGGAAGAATCCAAACTATTTAGGTAGAAGTTGAGACAAATAAATCCTATGTTATTGCCTATCATGGAGAAGGAGGTAAAGAAGTTGTTGGATTCCCAAATCATTGTCCCTTTGAGATATTCAGAATGGGTAGCCAACCTGGTTCCAGTGAGAAAGAAGAATGGAGAGATTAGGCTTTGTGTTGACTTCAGAAATCTAAACAGGATCTCAAAGAGGACAATTACCGACTTCCAAAGATGGAACACATATTGCAGAGGGTAACAGGTGCATCCATAATTTCCATGATTGATGGATTTTATGGCTACAATCAGATCTTTGTTTTACCTGAGCATAGAGAAAAGACAACCTTCACCACTCCTTGGGGCATATTCATGTATGCCAAAATTCCCTTTGGGTTAATGAATGCAAGAGCAACCTTTCAGCGAGCCATTTACATCACCTTCATTGGGGAGAAGGATAAATTTGTGTTCATCTATTTGGATGACATAACAGTCTTTTCCAGATCCGATAAAGAACATTACTGTCATTCGAGGAAGGTTTTCTTGAAATGTAGAAGGTTTGTTCTTTCCTTGAATCCTAATAAATCATCATTTTCTATGAATGAGGGGAAATTACTAGGGAATATAGTATCTACTGAGGGAGTCAGAATTGATTCAAGATGGGTATAGGCTATACAAACCTTATCACTTCCTAGATCTAGGAAGGAAATTTAGTCCTTCCTGGGAAAAATTATTTTTCTGAGAAGGTTTGTTTCAAACATTGTTGAATTCATGAAGCATATCGCTACTATGCTTAGGAAGGAGAATGAAGTAAAGTGGACTGTTGAATCCAGAGAATCCTTCAATCAAATAAAGAAGGAATTGACTGAGGCACCTGTGCTTATCAATCTTGACTATTCCTAGGATTTTCTGATTTTTTCTTCTGCTTCTTCTGATACAGTGGCATCTGTTTTGTTGCAGAAAAATGTTGAGGGGATGGAGGAACCTATTTCCTTTTTCAGCAGAGCATTGAGGGACACCGAGGTAAAATATGACATCATGGAGAAATAGTCCTATGCCTCAGTGAAAGATCTCAAATATTTCATGATATATGTTCTGCATTCAAAAATTATTGCATATGTCCCTTCAGCTGTTGTGAAGGACATTCTCATTCAGCCTGACATAGATGGAAGAAGGAGAAAGTGGATTTCCAAAATCCTTGAGTTTGATCTGGAAATAAAACCCACCAAGCTAGTTAAAGGCCAAGGTTTAGCCAAACTTTTGGTTGAATCTAATTGCAGAGATTTGGGGGTAAACCTCATCAACACTTTCTCAAAAGGTCAGCAAGATGGAGTTCGCTAATAAAAATCCTCAAGGCACCCCTTCATTGGTAGAATGTGCCTAGTATAATAATATTACACTTTTTCTACAGGAGTTGAGGCCCCCTGATGGTATGGGAAAAATCAAGGTAAGATCTTTAAAGCTCAAAGCAGTTAAGTATTTCCTTATTGACCAAGTCTTGTATTGGAAAGACCCTCTAGGAGTCTTTCTGAGATGTCTAAGCCCACAAGAGGCCCAGAAAATTACGTTTGATTTCCATAGTAGTGTATGTGGGAACACCATTTTTGGAAGACCACAACCTACAAAATCCTTAGGGCTGGGTACTACTGGCCCACTTTATTCACTAATTTTTGTACAAAAATTAGAGCCTGTATCAAATGTCAAAAATTCTCAGGAAAGCAACAACTCAAATCTTTGCCACTAAAGCTTGTAGTAGCTTCAGGACCCTTTCAACAATGGGGGTTGGAATTAATTGGGGAAATCCATCTTGATTCCAGTGGTAAACACAAGTGGATCTTAACTGCAACAGATTATTTCACCAAATGGATAGAAGTTATCCCCACCAGGAGTGATTCACAAAAAGTGATCATTGGTTTTCTGGAAGATATTATGGAAAGGTTTGGTTGTCCAAACATGATCATCACTGACAATTCTATATCCTTCATGTCTGAGCCATTGATCAAGTTCTGTGAGCAGTTTGGGATTTCATTAATTCACTCCACTCCCTATTATCCCCAAGGCAATTACTGGCAGAGTCTTCTAACAAAATTTTGATCAAGATTATTAAATGATTGTTAGAAGACAATAAGAAGGCATGGGATTCAAAGCTCAAATTCACTTTGTGGGCTGATCGAGTGACAAAAAAAATATCCCTAGGCATCTCCCCTTTCCAACTTGTTTATGGGACATAAGTCATTTTTCCTTCTCAACTAGCTTTACCTATAGCGAAATTCTTTCAGGATTAGCAAGGAGAACGTGACAATATGATCAGAATAATTCATCAACTAGTAGAATCCAAACAAACCAGAGAGCAGGTGATGGACAGAGTTGATGACTATTAGCAGAGGATGAAGCAAGCATTTGGCAGGAAGGTGAGAAGAGAATATTTCCAGCTGGGAGATCTAGTACTTAAATGGGATGCACCCAGACAAGACATGGGAAAGCATGGTAAATTTGAATCCCTCTAGACTGGGCCCTTCAAAGTTTCTGAGATAATTTTGAATAACACCTATATCTTGTAGAATTTGGAGGGTGACAAAGTTTTTGGTGGCCCTGTAAATGGGCATTTTCTAAAAAAGTTCTTTATTTGAGCCATAGAGTGGCTCCTTTGTATTTGTAAATATTGTCTTCTTTTGTTTTCAGTTTGTGAGTGACTCCATAACCCAATAGTCATGGAATTGGAATTGCAGAAAGGATCTTGGCTTCTCATAGGCATCAAGCCATTCCCCCATGAAGCCTAATGTTATCACATAAATTTGTAAGGGGGAGTTTTCCTAAGATATGCCCCCCTTTGGCTTAAAAATAACAAAGAGAGGGTTAAAAACCCACTTATCCTAAGTTTTGTGTGTGCAGGCGTGTCACACTAATCAATGCATAGATATATGCGGCTGAGATCTGCACGCCTAGATATACGGCTTAGGATCCATATCAGACCCCCCCGTTGTTCTACCTTTAACGAGGGGGGGGTCCAATTTGGTGGTTTTAAATTGTGGACCCCTCACTATCTTGGAGCCTCCGCGTAAAGTCAGACCCCCCCCCCCGACCTAAAACATCTTACTGCTACCTACCCCCTCTAATTAGACTGCATACCATCACCTCTTACCGCTCCCACCTCCCGGTGACATCTGTCCCCCACTCTGCCTCTCACCTCTTCCCATCACATCACCTGCTCTCTCTCTTCATCTCGTTATGATACATATGTCCTCCACTCACTGCTAGGACATAGCCCCTTATCACTCCCACCTATCACTTCTTGCCAGGTGTTCTACCACTCACCTCCTCCCAAAAAGATGGTCCCATCCTGTCTACTGTTGCGGCCTCTTATCTGCCCCCACATCATCACCTCATGCTACTTCACCTCTGACTTGTCTCAACGGGGTACCCACATTTTCTGCCACCCGCGCTTTCCCTACTCACCTTTTACAACAAATCTATGACTGAAGTTAGACCAAGAGCTCACCTACTTATGCATCCTAACCCTATTTTCTGAGTTAAAGCAATATATCCCGAGTCAACATCCATTAGACCACCATTAAATCATTTCATTGTGACATACAAACTGATGGGTATCAGGCTTACCCCTGCTGCAATCCAGGGGTGACTTCTAGTGCTAACACATCCTAAAGAACCATACCAAAGTCATTGTGCCCCATCCTGCAATATGATCCCTATTCACTCAACAAGAGATGGTGGAAAGAAGAGGAAACTAGATGGCAGTGGTCCAAGAATTTTATCTAGATATAAAAGTTGCTAAACTCGTTAAGGGACAAGGATTATGTAAACTGGTAGCCGAATCCCAAGACCAAGTAAATGAATACCCTAGATGGGAGAATTATTTGGAATTATGGTGTGGTGAAGATTCATATGTCTACCTAGGGCATGAGTCTGGTATGAGAAACTAACTTATCTCCTCCATCATGAGACTTTCCCAGAAAACCTAAACCCTAGGGAAAACAGAGCTCTCAAGTTAAAATCAACACAATATCGCCTCATAAATTGGGTGCCCTTCCATGTTAATTATGATGGGGTACTTTTAAGATGTCTCAAACATGACGATGCAAACAAGGTTCTAAAGGAGCTCTATGATGGACCTGTAGGTGGACACTTCGCCAGGAATACCACCGCTTACAAAAATACTGAGAGTCGGCTATTATTGGCCTACTTTATTCAGGGATGCTCATACATATGCTAGGAACTGTAAAACTTGTCAAATAAGTGCGAGGAGGGAAAATAGAGAAGTTGTCCCACTACAATTTGTGGCCGTCTCCAGGCCATTTGAGCAATAGGGGTTAGATATCATAAGAGAAATTACACCGAGTTCTTCAAAAAAAACATCGATACATACTGACTATGACAGACTATTTCAAAAAATGGGCATAGGTCATCCCTCTGACTCATGTAAATGAAAAGGCGGTGATCCAATTTATATAACAATAGTTGATTACAAGGTTCAGTATGCCTTCCATCCTTGTTTTCGATAATGTCTCTTACTTTTCTTCCACCTTATTAATAGAGTTTTCTTTAGACAAAGGAATCATAATCAAATATGTTAGAACCTGAAGCTTTTGTCTTTCTCATTAGGCTCCCACTTCCTCGACTTGGATTTTCGACAGGCTCTAGCCGGATAGCACACATTAGGCGTTCCTCGACGACTGATCATGCGCATGACTTAATAGGGATTTGTATTTTCCCCCGAATTCCTTATTTTTTTTGGGCCTTCCTCTCCTCCATGGTATATTCTATTGAGGAAGCATGGCTTCCATCCTACACCCTTCTGATGTAACTTCTTCCACTTCGCCCTCCGCACGGGACGATACCATCATTTTCGTGCAAAGGTCAAAATCTACCTTTAAATCCTCGGGAACACCTGCTGCAAATAAGAATGAGTCCCGAGCATTTTATGGCTCAGGCCTGGCACATCGAATGCCTCGCAAGCCTCGTCCGTTGTTTTGAGGAGATCCCATGTTGTGACAATGTATCCACCTTATGCGTGGATGTCTTAACAAAGGCCCAAAGAAAACAATTTGATCGAAGTGGGCTCACGAGATGTGTTACCAATGGCACACAAGCTAGGCTGGTGTGTAGAATGCTTACAAAACATCTAGAATTTATAATGGAGTGGGGAAACAAGCTGAAATGTGCCAGGGGACATCGAATTCCTTGCGACAGAATGTTTTAAAAAAATTACTATGTCACATCCTTGTGATGGCATGATTTGAGGCATGTGATATGCAATCAATAAGAATTTCAAAAGGATGTTTGGTACAATCATATCATTTCATTTCATTTCCCCTAGCCTCCATAATGAGCTAATGATGGTTGATGCACTTTCTTATGAGACTTATGTTTGAGAAACCTACCTTGATCTGAAGCATTCAATGACCTCTCTTATGAAAGTATCTAATCCTTTTGGAACTTACTCGTACTTTTGGCACATGTTCGGCTATAACATCCTTCCCCGACCCCAAGGGCCAACCAGCCACTGGCATGATTTTGACTCTCATGTTTTTCGTACCTGATCTATCATGCTATGACGCATGGATGTAACCCAACCTAACTGAAGAAAAATGGTGGTGCTAATAGAGACGGTGCAGGTAAACCAAAAGGTTGCAGAGATCACATAAGTATCAAACAACCAGACTTAGCAAGCTTTACAGGTATCCATCAATCTGTTTTCTTCCCGTTTATGCTTTTCACATATTTTTGCCGAGTATTGTTCTGTAAGAAATTTCTAAACGATTTTAATTCCGATTGGCAGGAAATATCCCTCTGACTATCAAGAAAAATCAGCTCCATAACTTCTCTAAGAAATCTGAGAGAAAAGGAATCCGAAGATCAATAGGCGATGAAGGATATTGGACTCCCATAGTTTGGAAACCCTGACAACTTCATTGCTTTGTGTGACATAGTCGAATCACATACCAAGCAAGATTTATTATAGGCCGAAGAGCTAGCAAAAGTGATCGACACAACATGAGGACAACTACAAATATTTATGGAACATCCTATTAGAGATTAGACTATGCTACAACAGTTAAACACTAGTCTAGTGAAGTATTGATCACATGTAGTGGAGGTCAGAAGAATTTACACGACTCCGATGGAGCATCAAAAATTTCCATGGGCCCAAACTTGCGAGGATTTTTTTATCAATTGGTCAGAGTATGAGAAAAGTCACCCTTTCAAGTGATATCTTGAATTGACTATTAAAGAAACTGTTAGAAGAGAATGCCACGTCATGAATTTTGTTTTGTTTAAACTATACTTAGTCGTTATTTTTCAGTTGAATTTTATGTTATAAATAAGAGCATCGACCAATTAGTTAAAGGTCAAT
>ML838452.1:0-44345 GCA_009831015.1 Picea engelmannii | reverse complement strand
ATAAAGGGTTTATTTCCCCAATTAATTCCAATCCCCACTGTTGAAATGGTCCATGAGAAATGATGGGATTCATAGGTAGAGACATAAGTTTATGCTTCTCTGCAAACTTTTGACAAGGTTTACATGCCCTGACCTGAGCAAAAATGTCTAAAAATAGGACAGGCTAGTAATATCCTACTCTAAGAATCTTGAAAGCAGTAGATTTCCAATGGTGATGACCTACCCAAACACCATGGTGTAGATGAAAAAACATTTTCTTATCCTCTTCTTCATCAACACACCTCAACAAGATCCCATTAGGATCTTTCCAGAATAGGATTTGATCAATACTTAAATACTTTACTAATTTTAATTTAAGTGATCTGAACTTTGATTTATCCAGTTCAGGAGGATATTGAATATTCAACAGAAAAAATATGATATTCCTGTACCATGGTGAAGACACATACTTGTTTTTTACTTGTAAGCTAGTTTCTCCAATCTGGAATGAAGAATTATGTGCTTTACTTGAGAGATGATACAACCCAATTTCTTTGTAGTTTGACTTTGTCAGTAATTTGACAAGGCCTTGACCTTTTATCAACTGAGTGGGATTTATATTCAAGTTGTACTCCAGGATTTTTGTTATCCACTTTCCTCTCTTTCCTTCACAATCAGGCTGAACTAAAATTTCTTTGACTGCACTACTTGGCACATGTGCAGTGATCTCAGATTGAAGAACATATACCTTGAAATATTTTAAATCCTTTACCAGAGAATATGAATGTTTCTCCATTATATCATATTTTAGTTTAGATTCTATGGGAGTTTTGCTAAACAAGGATATGGGTTGCTCATATCCTTTCTCATTTCTTTGTAGAAGAACAACAACTATGGTGTCTTATGAGGAAAATGAAAAAATCATCAATTCTTTGGAGTAATATGGACTGATGAGAAAAGGGGCCTGAACAAGAGCTTGCTTAATATTCTCAAAAGATTCTTTATCTTTTGGTATCCACTTAATTTTTTCATCCTTTTTCAACATATCAGTAATATACTTGATAATCTCTACAAAATTAGGTATAAACCTCCTTAAAAAAATTATTTTACCTATGAAGGATTGTATAGAATTCTTTTTCCTTGGAATGTCTATCTGCTGGATAGATTTTACTCTTTCAGGATCTATTTTAATACCTTCAACTGAGACAATGTGTCCCAAGAGTTTTCCTTCTTCCATGGAAAAATGTGATTTTTTAGGGTTAAGTGATATACCGTACCTCCTGCATTTCTCAAAAGTTTGCTTCAAATGTTGTAAATGTTCTTCATCAGATGTTGAAAATACATTGATGTCATCAAGATAGATAAATACAAACCTGTCTTTCTCACCAATAAAAGCAATGTACATATCCCTTTTAAAGGTTTCCCCTGCATTCATCAATCCAAAGGGCATCTTTTCATACATTAAAGTGCCCTAAGGAGTGGTAAAAGTTGTTTTCTTCTTGTCCTCCTCCATTACTGATATATGATTGTACCCTAAGTAGCCATCAAGCATAGAAATATTATTTTCCCCCACTACTCTCTGTAAAATATGATCCATTTTAGGTAATGGATAATTGTACTTTAGGGAGCACCTATTCAATTTCCTAAAGTCCACACAGAGTCTTATTTCTCCACTCTTCTTCTGAACAGGTACAAGATTATATACCCACTTTGAGTATCTCAGTGGCACTATAATTTTGGCATATAATAACCTTTTCATCTCTTTTTCTATTATGGGTAACAACAAAGGATTAAATTGACTAGACTTCTGCTAAAAAGGTTTTATTCCAGGTTTCAGAGGAATCTTCTGATGTATAATCTCTGTATCAAAAAATTTTAGGTCTTCATAAGACTAGTCAAATACATCTGAATACTTCTTCATCAAATTGACATATATCTCTCTCTATTTTTCTAACAGTTTTCTGGATAATTTTACCATCCTGGGATTTAAATCAAAACTGATATCACAGTTCACTACATCAGTCTCTTCTGTCTGAATAACAACTTTTCTGGAAACATCGTTGTGGTCAAACAATCTCTCAAGTGGAACCAAACCTTTAGGTAGGTGATTTGTTTTCAATTCAATAATTTTGTGTCCAACAACATTGTCTTTGAGAACATTTGTAGCATGTACCTCTACATCATCATCTTCGTTGTTCCGATTTATTGAAATATTGGAAAACTCTTCAATAGTCTTTAAGAATCTTTGAATTTCCTGATCATCTTTAAAGAACTTCCAATTTTTTATATTATCTGGTATTGAGGGTCTGTGCCTAACCTCAATATCAAGTTTCAAGTTAGGAAACATTGGATTCTTAAAATTACTGGCTGCAATAGCTAAGGAGTCAACCTGCTAATTCAAATTCTTGTGCACAAAAGTAATGCTAAATGCTGAGAAGAAATTATCCACATAATCCCGCACTTCATTCCTATACTATTTTAACCTTTGTTGTTTGGTTTGATAAAAAAATTTAATTCGATGGATAATGAGTTATGAATCTCCAAAAATAGAAAGTTTATTTATACCCATATCTTTAGCAGCTTTCAATACTAACAACAAAGATTCATACTCACTGATGTTATTGGTTGTGTCAAATTCAAGTTTATATGACATAGGAATGACTTCTTGAGTAGGGGAAATGAAAACAATCCCAACACCATAACCTTGTTTTGAACAAGCCCCATCATAATACATTTTCCAAACAGAATTTCCTGCATTGTCTCTGACTGTAGGTGTTATTCTTCTAAATGATGTTTCTGCCATCTGATCACCAATATGAAAAATAGAGGAGCCAAGTTCATATTATACAACATATATAGGATATTTTCCTATCTTGAACAATGCCTGTGTCATCCATACTTGTAAATGTTGCGATTCTTAAACTAGGAACCAAGTATTCCATAGGTACCATTGCTTCCAAGCCATATACTAACTTAAATGGGGTCTGCTTTGTTAACTTCTTGCAAGTAGTTCTGTAGGCCCATAACACTACTAGAATTGTTAAATCCTAGTCATCTTTGTTCACACTACAGATCTTCGTTAGCATGGTCTCCAATATCTTATTGAAAGCTTCGACTATACCGTTCGCATGTGGGTGGTATGGAGTACTCTTCTAATGGTGAACTTCAAATTACTAATCAAGGATTCAATAGTTTTGTTAATGAAATGTGTGTCTTGATCACTCATGAGGATATTTGGGCATCCAAACCTTGTTATGATATCCTCATAAATGAACTGCGCAGCTGTGGCTGCACTAAAATCCTTAACCGCTCTTGCTTCTGCCCATCTAGTCAAATACTTTGTCGTAGTGATAATATATCTAGCTCTTGTTCACCTTCATGGTGGGTTAATAGGTCCCATAAAGTCAATGGCCCATTTCTTGAATACTTGTAATGTTAATTGCAGTGCTAAATGCATCTCATCTCTTCTAGAAGGCTTTCCTACTCTTTGACATACATCACAGGCTCTGTGGTATTCCTTGGCATCCTTATGTAAAGTAGGCCACTAGAGGCCAGCTCTGAGAACCTTCTGCACAATTTCTTTCCTTTCCTAGTGTCCTCTTGTGATGCCTTCAAGTGATTATGCTAGAATCAGTGGTCTTTCTACTTCCATGACACATCTCCTCAAGATCTCATCAGGTCCCATCTTAAACAATTGTCCAGCTATAACTTGAAAGTCAGATGCGCAGACTACCAATTGTTTCTTCTGAATGATTGTGTACTCACAAGGTGTCATTCCTGTGGACATGAACTAAACTATCTCGATGAAGTGATCATCAACTTTACTGATGACCAGCAATTGTGCATATGGTAGTGTGTCCTCCAAACTAGTAGGTTCCTCTCCATGTTCCAACCTAGATAAATGATCAGGTCCTTTATTCATTCTCCCTCGCTTAACCACAATATCAAATTCATATTCCTGGAATAGCAGTAGCCATATGCATATTATCCCCCCCAACAAGGGTTTGTTGACTAAGTATTTCAATGCAGAGTGATCAGTGAACATCTTGAAATGTCCTCCCAACAAATAGTGTCTAAATTTCTGTAGCACATAGACCATTTTCAAGCCTTCTCTTTCGGTTGTAGTGTAGTTCCTCTCCATTGCAGAAAGATTCCTGCTAGAAAAGGCTATAGGGGGGCCAATGTCTCCTAAACCCGGCTATGCTAAAACTTCCCCTAATGTAATGGATGAAGCATCGACATGAGCATTGAACTCCTTACTCCAATCTGGAAAAACCAAGATTGGCGCAGTGACCATTTTCTACTTTAATGTGTCAAAGCTCTGTTGGCATTCTTTTGTCCATTGAAACTTGTTGTCTTTTGTTAATAGCTTCTCCATAGGTTTTGTTATATGTTCATAAACCTTAATGAACTTTACATAGTATCCAGTGTGCCCCAATGAAGTGCACAATTATCTGACCAAATTAGGGGGATGTAGATAACAAATGACGGAAATCTTGGAAGGATCTACCAATAATCCATGCTTACACACAATATGCCCTAGCAACACTCCAAAGGGTGAAATGAAAATACATTTTTTAAAATTCAGGGCAATCTAACATTGCCTACATTTATATAGCATCAATCTTAAACATTTAATATGGTCTTTTAGTAAGCTAAATACAATCCAATCATCAAAATAGGATTCCAAGAAATTATGTAGAAAGTCCTTAAATGGTTTGACTACCACCCTAGAAAATATGGTTGGTGCATTATTTAGTCCAAAAAGCATCACAGTATACTAGAACGACCCCCATTCTGTCACAAATGTGGTCTTGTGTCAGTCTTCCTTAGCAATTATGATCCCATGATAACCTAGAAATCCATCTTTGAATGAGTAGACCTTCTGTCTTCCTACATTATCTAGAAATTCAATAGTAAAGGGTGTAGGGAAGGGGTCATCTAGGAATGCATCATTTTGTTTCCTTAGATCTACAAAAATATTTATGTCTCCTGTCTTCTTATCTTGGACCACCATAGGGATAATCCATTCAGATTCTTCAACAGGTTCTATGATTCCTGCTTCCTACATTCTGTCCAATTCAATCCTAACTTTCTACTTATATTTGGGATTCAGTCTGTAAGTTCTCTGCTTGATAGGTATTGCATATGGTCTCAAGGGGATCTTCATTTCTCCCATGGGCCCTTTAATTCCCTTCATGTCTGTGAACTTGGTTGGAAACAAGTCCTGATATTCATGTAATAGCTCTGTAATCTTGTTGATAGTAGCATCATCCCAATAGTCTCCACATTTTCTATTTTAGGTTCTTTCTCTATTCCAATATTAACTTTCTTGATTTTAATGGGATGTCCAACAAAGGGTAATTCAATCCCAGGTCCTTCTATGTCTCTGTGACATTTAGTTTTTGCAATGTTTACATCTCTAGGGTCATCATCTTCATCAACATTAATATTGTAGCAATCCTATAACTGATGAAGAGGCGCATTCCATTCATATTATTCTTGCTCAAAAGGGAGGTTAGGTTCCTCCTCAAAGACATTTTGTCTTATAGTTTGTAAATCCTGGTCTATTGTAGGGTATTGAATTTCAAATAATAAGGTAAATATAAATTTCTAATTCATTTCATACCAGTCTGTAGTGATGAGGTGCAATTTTTCATGCAGATACCAGTTGATAGGTGTAGTATCCAAGGTGTTAATGAAATTAATAACCCATTGTTCTTTAGGAATGTTGTTCAAGGCCTCCTCACAACTTTTCACATGGTCCTTCAGATAGCTCTGACCTGTGTAGTGAACTTCACATCCTTCAGCTTGTTCTGAAAAGTGCACTATCAATAAGGTGTGACATTGTTTCCACTTTGCAATGTTCTTCTTATGTGCTCTCCACTATCTAGGTAGTGTGGATTTCAATGCCTCATCTAGTGCCAACATCGTCTATTGTACTGGTACAATTTTCTCAAATTCAGCTAGAAATGTATCTAAGTGATTCAACCCATCAAACGTTAGAAGATTACTTACTTCTGTGTCGATCCAACAAACTGCTCTGGTCATCCTGGCACATTGTTGTGTGGAGACTTCATACATCCTATTATGCCAATTTTCTAATGCCTCTTATGAATTTGATGAACATGCGCTCTCACTTCGCTAGCTGAGATTTCCATCTGTCATAGGATTAATGTAATCATGTTGTCTTACTATCAGTTTGTAAATGTTCTCTAGTTCATATGCGTGGTCTTCTTCCCTGATAAGTTATGTGTATCTGCGACCTTCATCCGAGTCCAGAGGTGCAATGAATTTAAGGCCATTACCCGCAAAGGGCATTCTTCTCTTCTTTAGGTCAACAATAGTCAAATTGTTGAAATCCCAATCAATTCCTAAGAGCATGGGATAAGGATAGCTATCATCAATAATCTCAATTACTTAGAAGTCTACAAATGTCCTTATCCCATCAATGTCTACAGGGACATGCTCTAGTCTTCCAAAACGGCTCACTGCCTGTTGATTAGCCATCATGAGCCTAATAGGGCAGTAAATAAGTCTAGGTTTTCCCATCATTTCCCAAGTCTTCTTCCTCATCACATTGACTTTTGATCCCAAGTCGAGGACCACATAGTCCACATCATAGTCTCTGATCTGAGCACTAAGATGTAATTCCTTGTTTGTCCTTTTCTTTCTAGATACCTGATGTACTGCTTTATTCAGTAGAGGATCGACCCTTCCTATCTCATATTGTCTCATCAAGTATTGGAGATATTGTATAGCTCTTTCATTCTTAATCAAATTAATGCAAGTACATAAGAATTCCATAAGCCTCCTTACCTATTTTCCTTGCATAGCAGACTGATCAAATTCCAGTGGCATTCCACATTCCCTTAATTATGTTTGTGCCTTAGATGAAGAATTTTGTCCTTCTCCAAATTCTTTCCTTGCTTCCTCAAAAGTATGCCTCTATCTCCTTGGATCAAGAAACTATGTCTTCTCTGCAGATTTTCTAATTCCTGATCCTTCTGCAATCTTTCCTAGAGTCACTATGTCTTATCCTGCAATAATGCCTCCTCTAGTAATAATAATAACTCAAGGATCTTCACTCTGAGTTTCTACTAATATTAATTGTACTTGTTGGTTTCCTCCTCATCTCTCCTGGAGTTTGGCCAACAATACTAGACAACATTTGATGACATGAACAAACAAGTTACAATAGTTGCAAGTGGTACAAGGGTTCTCACAATCCCTTGAAAAGTGTCCTAGCTATGCACAGTTATAATAGATAATATTCCCTCTACCTCGACCCATACCTCCTTCTCATCCTCTTCCTCTGAATCCACTGCGAGGGTTGAATTTTCCTCTTCCTAGGGAGTTTAACTGTGCAATGTTTCCTTCTTGCTGTGTTTCTCCTTGAATCCTATATGTATCCCTTGATCTTTCATGTAGAATATCATAAGCCCTACAATCCTTCTCATCATGTCCCACAGACTTACAGAAAGTGTAGAAAATATTGGTAGGTGTCTGGACATATTTTTTCATATAATAACATTCACCAGGGCAATGTCTCATTCTACATACCTCGCACTAGGGTACAATAGCCTGCTTCAACAAACTAGGTGCTCTAGAGGCCAAGTATGCATGAAATAGGGGACATTTTTCTTTGTCATGGACCTCTGATTTACATTTGATACACCAAATATCTTATGTCTTCTCTTTTCCTTTGTCTTTCTTCATATCTTCGACTTGTAAGGATAAACTAGTTAATTGATTCAAGATTTGACTCATACCTGGGTTGGCTTCTCCTACATGGGTTGCTTCTAGTTTCATGGTGATCTCCAATGCTTTAGCCTATGAAGCGACCTTCTGTTGCATCAGAGGGACTCTGATATGTGGTAAGAGAGCAGTAATGAACGATTCTTTACTCTGTTCGTCTGGAATATGAAAACTAAACCTCTGATCAAACTCCCAAATAGGTTCAGTGAACTTATGTTTGATCTCTTTCAACTATGTAATTCATTGTAACTCAGACTTAGGTTTCTTGAATTTTTCACTTAATGCAGTCTTGATAGTATTCAGTGTTTTAGGTTGTCTAGGCCCTGAAACAAACTTCATATACCAGTTCAGAGTGCGATCCCTCAAGGTAGTACTGAAATGGGTTATCTTAATAGCTTCATCGATGACTTGCTTGATACTCCATATAGCTTTGCATAAGAACTAGTGGTGATCAGGATCTTCAGATCCATATCCCCTAAAGATCGGTAACCTCATTTCATCTTCCATAGATCTTCCTTGGCTTCTTGATTGAGTATGTACTAAACTACTTGTAACAGTACTATGATTGCTCTGACCACTCTGATTACTCTGGTTACTTTTATTACTTAATGCTTCTAAAACAACATGAGGAGTGATATTACTTACTTCGACAGTAGGTGCAGTGCCTGAAGTTTCTGGTTCTCCTCGGCGAGATTCTTCGGTCTGTACTTCCTTTGTTCTTGTGGATTCTGAATGTTCTTTGTCTGTTAGATATGCTTCTTCTCAACTGTAGGATCCCTCGTCTCTGTATTTTTTCTTAAATAGGTTCACAAGAGGAACCTCTATGAATGGTCTCCCACTACGCGTGTGTCCAGCCTCTATGTCACTGTTGTTGTCTAAATTCTTGAACATTCCCTTCACTGTTGTTGTTTAAATTCTTGAACATTAATCTTATGTATGTCGATGAAGATGTACCTCCCCAACCATTCCTCTGTACTAATGCTAGGATTCTTGTTCTGGGATTCAGCAAAGTCTTTCTCTTGTTCTTCTATCTAATGAATTTTTGTCTTCGATGGGAACCACCTTGACATTCCCTAAAAAATATCCTGGTCCCAGAAATAGAACCATTTGTTGGCATAGGGGTAGACCCAGGGTTCAACTCTTATAGTGCACCAACAAACCCTAACTACTAGACCTTTTGACAACACCTGCGAATCAGATGAAGTCTCACCTGAAGTAGGAATAAGGGGTTGCAGGACACAGGTGTCTACAACCAGAGGAAATGCAAAGTGGATCTGGTACCACAACACACAACAATCTAGTTATTATTTATCTCAATTAATCCTACTTCACAATTTATATCTCAGATCTAACACAACAATGCAATAACAGTATAATAGATGGAAAATAACACAACATCAATCACACAACAAAAATATATACGTGGTTCACCCTCTCCCTAGGGCTACGTCCACAAAACTTTGTTTCTTGATATATTATGTGAAAACATACAGTTCTATCTGCACACTTAGTTGCATATTTCTCTCTCTTAGTCTCGCTTTCTCCCTTCCCTCCCTATGCACCCAGCTGTAGGGTTAATGTCCGCACCCAGCTGAAGATATTACAATAAAGACTCAATATCGTCCTCAACAATAACACTCTCGACTCTCCTAGACCTGTATTTATACATTACATGGAGAACGTCTAGGTGTTGAAACCCTAGATACAAAACCCTAGTTTCAAAACCCTAGGTCAACTTGACCCATGCTTTAAGGGCTTCACTAGCCTGTTTTTCCTTTTTTTCCACGAGGTGATCCAAATCACTCGTTGGCATCTTCTTCTTCTTGCTAAGTTGTCCACGATCCACTTTCCTTACTGCTCTATCTTCCTCAATCATCTATTCCAACAACTAGATTTTCCTTCTTTTTCTCCTTCTTTTCTACTTCTTTTCCCACTTCGACCCTTCCTTGGTTTATGTGTCTTCCACACAGTTTGCACTTCGCCTTTCTTCCTTAATATTCTCTTCCTTTCATATTCAAGGGCCAAAACAACCGAAATTCTCCCAGTGCTTCTTATGTTGTATGTAAGAATGAGTCAAGAAAAGAATTTGTCATATCGCATGAACTAAGGTCAACCAATGCCTTTCTAAACACAAAATTCAAAAGAACAAAAAGTAATATAACAAGAAAAACAAAAAATGAAGAACTTCGCAATAAGCCTGCCAAAAAAAATTAACATGGAAACACACACAGTTTTTTTTAACAAAAATATTGTTTTAGGGCTTGGCCATTCACCAAGAGGGTGTTAGGTTCCCCCCTCAAATTTTTAAACCGATACGTTCCTACCCCAATTTTCTCATCTACCTAAAAAGGTCTAAGCCATAGATTTTGAAACTTCAAATGTTTTCCCTTCAGCTCATTTTCTCTGTCCCATTTCAAGACTAAGTCTCCTACTTCAAAATTCTTCTCTTTAGCCTTATGCTTATCAAACCACCTTTTAACTATCTGTTGATGAGCTATGAAATTTGATTTTTCTTTCTCCAGTCGTTCTTCCAGCATGAGGATGGTATCGATCCTTTGTTGTATAATTGATGAAGGTTGTCTTCTAGAATCCTGAGAAAGAAGAAGAGATGGAAGATATAACCTGTTTGGGAGAATGGCTTCCTATTTGTATACCAGAAAGTATGGGGAATTCCCTATATCTTCCTTGGGTGTTACTCTATCATCTATTAAGGAATTATGAAGTGAACCGTGCCAATTCCTCTGATTGTCTGTAACTGTTTTCTTTAATATCCTCACTAGGTTTTGTTGATGGGTCCTAAATCCCTTGATTCAACAGTAGGAACCAAACCCGCCACTGAGGCCCAATTAGACTCTGTAGCGTTTAATAGTGGAATGGTTCTCTAGATCTTGTGATTTGACCAATTTATTGATGGGCTTTATGTTTTCTTGTGAAGGCTCTTCCTTTAGTTCAGATTATCTCTTTTTGTATTTTCTCTTGGGTGGGACCGATATGAGATGTAAGCCGGTATAAACCAACATGGAAACAAAACAAGACTAATTTATGACTACTGAGGAAGAGGTTGAACTTGGGATAACTCGTTGCTCAAGCATGCATATGACAATGTTATACCACAAGCCTAGTACTAATACATTAACCATGTGAACATCCAATTCTTGTCTGAGAAACTAATTACCAGAAAGAAAAAACATATGCGATAAGGCAATGGAAAGAAAAATAATTCACCTACTTAATCATCCATCACGTAATAACACCATGATTCATCTTCACCATTAAAGTAAAGAACAACAAAATATTGCACCAGATAACTTGACAATAGATTAAATAGCTCTTACTCATTACAACATCATTCATGAAATGAGATAGGAAATAGTTCTTCTCCACGTCCAATCACATGCATTTGATGAAAATAATTTTGTCTCTGGTCCAAAAGGAATTCTCTATTAACGGTAGCTCGAAAATAATTCTTGACAAAACCAAAACATAAGAGTTTCTTGCAACAACCATTGACCTTTAACTAATTGGTCGATGCTCTTATTTATAACATAAAATTCAACTGAAAAATAACGATGTAAGCCGGTATAAACCAACATGGAAACAAAACAAGACTAAGTTCTGACTACTGGGGAAGAGGTTGAACTTGGGATAACCCATTGCTCAAGCATGCAGATGACAATGTTATACCACAAGCCTAGTACTAATACATTAACCATGTGAACATCCAATTATTGTCTGAGAAATTAATTACCAGAAAGAAAAAACATATGCGATAAGGAAATGGAAAGAAAAATAATTCACCTACTTAATCATCCATCACATAATAATACCATGATTCATATTCACCATTAAAGTAAAGAACAACAAAATATTGCACCAGATAACTTGACAATAGATTAAATAGCTCTTACTCATTACAACATCATTCATGAAACGAGATAGGAAATAGTTCTTCTCCACGTCCAATCACATGCATTTGATGAAAATAATTTTGTCTCTAGTCCAGAAGGAATTCTCTATTAATGGTAGCTCGAAAATAATTCTTGACAAAACCAAAACAGAAGAGTTTCTTGCAAAAACAATTGACCTTTAACTAATTGGTCGATGCTCTTATTTATAACATAAAATTCAACTGAAAAATAACGACTAAGTATAGTTTAAACAAAACAAAATTCATGACGTGGCATTCTCTTCTAACAGTTTCTTTAATAGTCAATTCAAGATATCACTTGAAAGGGTGACTTTTCTCATACTCTGACCAATTGATAAAAAAATCCTCGCAAGTTTGGGCCCATGGAAATTTTTGATGCTCCATCGGAGTCGTGTAAATTCTTCTGACCTCCACTACATGTGATCAATACTTCACTAGACTAGTGTTTAACTGTTGTAGCATAGTCTAATCTCTAATAGGATGTTCCATAAATATTTGTAGTTGTCCTCATGTTGTGTCGATCACTTTTGCTAGCTCTTCGGCCTATAATAAATCTTGCTTGGTATGTGATTCGACTATGTCACACAAAGCAATGAAGTTGTCAGGGTTTCCAAACTATGGGAGTCCAATATCCTTCATCGCCTATTGATCTTCGGATTCCTTTTCTCTCAGATTTCTTAGAGAAGTTATGGAGCTGATTTTTCTTGATAGTCAGAGGGATATTTCCTGCCAATCGGAATTAAAATCGTTTAGAAATTTCTTACAGAACAATACTCGGCAAAAATATGTGAAAAGCATAAACGGGAAGAAAACAGATTGATGGATACCTGTAAAGCTTGCTAAGTCTGGTTGTTTGATACTTATGTGATCTCTGCAACCTTTTGGTTTACCTGCACCGTCTCTATTAGCACCACCATTTTTCTTCAGTTAGGTTGGGTTACATCCATGCGTCATAGCATGATAGATCAGGTACGAAAAACATGAGAGTCAAAATCATGCCAGTGGCTGGTTGGCCCTTGGGGTCGGGGAAGGATGTTATAGCCGAACATGTGCCAAAAGTACGAGTAAGTTCCAAAAGGATTAGATACTTTCATAAGAGAGGTCATTGAATGCTTCAGATCAAGGTAGGTTTCTCAAACATAAGTCTCATAAGAAAGTGCATCAACCATCATTAGCTCATTATGGAGGCTAGGGGAAATGAAATGAAATGATATGATTGTACCAAACATCCTTTTGAAATTCTTATTGATTGCATATCACATGCCTCAAATCATGCCATCACAAGGATGTGACATAGTAATTTTTTTAAAACATTCTGTCGCAAGGAATTCGATGTCCCCTGGCACATTTCAGCTTGTTTCCCCACTCCATTATAAATTCTAGATGTTTTGTAAGCATTCTACACACCAGCCTAGCTTGTGTGCCATTGGTAACACATCTCGTGAGCCCACTTCGATCAAATTGTTTTCTTTGGGCCTTTGTTAAGACATCCACGCATAAGGTGGATACATTGTCACAACATGGGATCTCCTCAAAACAACGGACGAGGCTTGCGAGGCATTCGATGTGCCAGGCCTGAGCCATAAAATGCTCGGGACTCATTCTTATTTGCAGCAGGTGTTCCCGAGGATTTAAAGGTAGATTTTGACCTTTGCACGAAAATGATGGTATCGTCCCGTGCGGAGGGCGAAGTGGAAGAAGTTACATCAGAAGGGTGTAGGATGGAAGCCATGCTTCCTCAATAGAATATACCATGGAGGAGAGGAAGGCCCAAAAAAAATAAGGAATTCGGGGGAAAATACAAATCCCTATTAAGTCATGCGCATGATCAGTCGTCGAGGAACGCCTAATGTGTGCTATCCGGCTAGAGCCTGTCGAAAATCCAAGTCGAGGAAGTGGGAGCCTAATGAGAAAGACAAAAGCTTCAGGTTCTAACATATTTGATTATGATTCCTTTGTCTAAAGAAAACTCTATTAATAAGGTGGAAGAAAAGTAAGAGACATTATCGAAAACAAGGATGGAAGGCATACTGAACCTTGTAATCAACTATTGTTATATAAATTGGATCACCGCCTTTTCATTTACATGAGTCAGAGGGATGACCTATGCCCATTTTTTGAAATAGTCTGTCATAGTCAGTATGTATCGATGTTTTTTTTGAAGAACTCGGTGTAATTTCTCTTATGATATCTAACCCCTATTGCTCAAATGGCCTGGAGACGGCCACAAATTGTAGTGGGACAACTTCTCTATTTTCCCTCCTCGCACTTATTTGACAAGTTTTACAGTTCCTAGCATATGTATGAGCATCCCTGAATAAAGTAGGCCAATAATAGCCGACTCTCAGTATTTTTGTAAGCGGTGGTATTCCTGGCGAAGTGTCCACCTACAGGTCCATCATAGAGCTCCTTTAGAACCTTGTTTGCATCGTCATGTTTGAGACATCTTAAAAGTACCCCATCATAATTAACATGGAAGGGCACCCAATTTATGAGGCGATATTGTGTTGATTTTAACTTGAGAGCTCTGTTTTCCCTAGGGTTTAGGTTTTCTGGGAAAGTCTCATGATGGAGGAGATAAGTTAGTTTCTCATACCAGACTCATGCCCTAGGTAGACATATGAATCTTCACCACACCATAATTCCAAATAATTCTCCCATCTAGGGTATTCATTTACTTGGTCTTGGGATTCGGCTACCAGTTTACATAATCCTTGTCCCTTAACGAGTTTAGCAACTTTTATATCTAGATAAAATTCTTGGACCACTGCCATCTAGTTTCCTCTTCTTTCCACCATCTCTTGTTGAGTGAATAGGGATCATATTGCAGGATGGGGCACAATGACTTTGGTATGGTTCTTTAGGATGTGTTAGCACTAGAAGTCACCCCTGGATTGCAGCAGGGGTAAGCCTGATACCCATCAGTTTGTATGTCACAATGAAATGATTTAATGGTGGTCTAATGGATGTTGACTCGGGATATATTGCTTTAACTCAGAAAATAGGGTTAGGATGCATAAGTAGGTGAGCTCTTGGTCTAACTTCAGTCATAGATTTGTTGTAAAAGGTGAGTAGGGAAAGCGCGGGTGGCAGAAAATGTGGGTACCCCGTTGAGACAAGTCAGAGGTGAAGTAGCATGAGGTGATGATGTGGGGGCAGATAAGAGGCCGCAACAGTAGACAGGATGGGACCATCTTTTTGGGAGGAGGTGAGTGGTAGAACACCTGGCAAGAAGTGATAGGTGGGAGTGATAAGGGGCTATGTCCTAGCAGTGAGTGGAGGACATATGTATCATAACGAGATGAAGAGAGAGAGCAGGTGATGTGATGGGAAGAGGTGAGAGGCAGAGTGGGGGACAGATGTCACCGGGAGGTGGGAGCGGTAAGAGGTGATGGTATGCAGTCTAATTAGAGGGGGTAGGTAGCAGTAAGATGTTTTAGGTCGGGGGGGGGGGTCTGACTTTACGCGGAGGCTCCAAGATAGTGAGGGGTCCACAATTTAAAACCACCAAATTGGACCCCCCCCTCGTTAAAGGTAGAACAACGGGGGGGTCTGATATGGATCCTAAGCCGTATATCTAGGCGTGCAGATCTCAGCCGCATATATCTATGCATTGATTAGTGTGACACGCCTGCACACACAAAACTTAGGATAAGTGGGTTTTTAACCCTCTCTTTGTTATTTTTAAGCCAAAGGGGGGCATATCTTAGGAAAACTCCCCCTTACAAATTTATGTGATAACATTAGGCTTCATGGGGGAATGGCTTGATGCCTATGAGAAGCCAAGATCCTTTCTGCAATTCCAATTCCATGACTATTGGGTTATGGAGTCACTCACAAACTGAAAACAAAAGAAGACAATATTTACAAATACAAAGGAGCCACTCTATGGCTCAAATAAAGAACTTTTTTAGAAAATGCCCATTTACAGGGCCACCAAAAACTTTGTCACCCTCCAAATTCTACAAGATATAGGTGTTATTCAAAATTATCTCAGAAACTTTGAAGGGCCCAGTCTAGAGGGATTCAAATTTACCATGCTTTCCCATGTCTTGTCTGGGTGCATCCCATTTAAGTACTAGATCTCCCAGCTGGAAATATTCTCTTCTCACCTTCCTGCCAAATGCTTGCTTCATCCTCTGCTAATAGTCATCAACTCTGTCCATCACCTGCTCTCTGGTTTGTTTGGATTCTACTAGTTGATGAATTATTCTGATCATATTGTCACGTTCTCCTTGCTAATCCTGAAAGAATTTCGCTATAGGTAAAGCTAGTTGAGAAGGAAAAATGACTTATGTCCCATAAACAAGTTGGAAAGGGGAGATGCCTAGGGATATTTTTTTTGTCACTCGATCAGCCCACAAAGTGAATTTGAGCTTTGAATCCCATGCCTTCTTATTGTCTTCTAACAATCATTTAATAATCTTGATCAAAATTTTGTTAGAAGACTCTGCCAGTAATTGCCTTGGGGATAATAGGGAGTGGAGTGAATTAATGAAATCCCAAACTGCTCACAGAACTTGATCAATGGCTCAGACATGAAGGATATAGAATTGTCAGTGATGATCATGTTTGGACAACCAAACCTTTCCATAATATCTTCCAGAAAACCAATGATCACTTTTTGTGAATCACTCCTGGTGGGGATAACTTCTATCCATTTGGTGAAATAATCTGTTGCAGTTAAGATCCACTTGTGTTTACCACTGGAATCAAGATGGATTTCCCCAATTAATTCCAACCCCCATTGTTGAAAGGGTCCTGAAGCTACTACAAGCTTTAGTGGCAAAGATTTGAGTTGTTGCTTTCCTGAGAATTTTTGACATTTGATACAGGCTCTAATTTTTGTACAAAAATTAGTGAATAAAGTGGGCCAGTAGTACCCAGCCCTAAGGATTTTGTAGGTTGTGGTCTTCCAAAAATGGTGTTCCCACATACACTACTATGGAAATCAAACGTAATTTTCTGGGCCTCTTGTGGGCTTAGACATCTCAGAAAGACTCCTAGAGGGTCTTTCCAATACAAGACTTGGTCAATAAGGAAATACTTAACTGCTTTGAGCTTTAAAGATCTTACCTTGATTTTTCCCATACCATCAGGGGGCCTCAACTCCTGTAGAAAAAGTGTAATATTATTATACTAGGCACATTCTACCAATGAAGGGGTGCCTTGAGGATTTTTATTAGCGAACTCCATCTTGCTGACCTTTTGAGAAAGTGTTGATGAGGTTTACCCCCAAATCTCTGCAATTAGATTCAACCAAAAGTTTGGCTAAACCTTGGCCTTTAACTAGCTTGGTGGGTTTTATTTCCAGATCAAACTCAAGGATTTTGGAAATCCACTTTCTCCTTCTTCCATCTATGTCAGGCTGAATGAGAATGTCCTTCACAACAGCTGAAGGGACATATGCAATAATTTTTGAATGCAGAACATATATCATGAAATATTTGAGATCTTTCACTGAGGCATAGGACTATTTCTCCATGATGTCATATTTTACCTCGGTGTCCCTCAATGCTCTGCTGAAAAAGGAAATAGGTTCCTCCATCCCCTCAACATTTTTCTGCAACAAAACAGATGCCACTGTATCAGAAGAAGCAGAAGAAAAAATCAGAAAATCCTAGGAATAGTCAAGATTGATAAGCACAGGTGCCTCAGTCAATTCCTTCTTTATTTGATTGAAGGATTCTCTGGATTCAACAGTCCACTTTACTTCATTCTCCTTCCTAAGCATAGTAGCGATATGCTTCATGAATTCAACAATGTTTGAAACAAACCTTCTCAGAAAAATAATTTTTCCCAGGAAGGACTAAATTTCCTTCCTAGATCTAGGAAGTGATAAGGTTTGTATAGCCTATACCCATCTTGAATCAATTCTGACTCCCTCAGTAGATACTATATTCCCTAGTAATTTCCCCTCATTCATAGAAAATGATGATTTATTAGGATTCAAGGAAAGAACAAACCTTCTACATTTCAAGAAAACCTTCCTCGAATGACAGTAATGTTCTTTATCGGATCTGGAAAAGACTGTTATGTCATCCAAATAGATGAACACAAATTTATCCTTCTCCCCAATGAAGGTGATGTAAATGGCTCGCTGAAAGGTTGCTCTTGCATTCATTAACCCAAAGGGAATTTTGGCATACATGAATATGCCCCAAGGAGTGGTGAAGGTTGTCTTTTCTCTATGCTCAGGTAAAACAAAGATCTGATTGTAGCCATAAAATCCATCAATCATGGAAATTATGGATGCACCTGTTACCCTCTGCAATATGTGTTCCATCTTTGGAAGCCGGTAATTGTCCTCTTTGAGATCCCGTTTAGATTTCTGAAGTCGACATAGAGCCTAATCTCTCCATTCTTCTTTCTCACTGGAACCAGGTTGGCTACCCATTCTGAATATCTCAAAGGGACAATGATTTGGGAATCCAACAACTTCTTTACCTCCTTCTCCATGATAGGCAGTAACATAGGATTTATTTGTCTCAACTTCTGCCTAAATAGTTTGGATTCTTCCTTCAATAGGATCTTGTGCTCAATAATGTTGATGTCATATGTTCTAGGGTATTCATAAGTCCAGGAAAACACATCAGAAAAATATTTTAATAGCTCATTATACTCATCCCTCTACTTCTTTGAAAAGCTATAAGACAACTTGACAAACATTGGATCCTCTTATGTGCCAATATTGCACTCAGATATATCAACATCCTCATCTGGCCTCTTAGCTTTTACTGCCACATCATTACTGTCAAAAATCCTTTCCAAAGGAAGAAGTCCATTTGGAATGTGATTTCTCGGTAACTACACAATATGATGATTAGCAATTTTGTTCATAAAAACATCTGCATGGGGATCCATGTCAAAATCAGGATCTTGATCAATATGTAATTCTAAAAACTCATCAATAGTCTCTAGGAATATTTTGATTTCGATATCATCCTCAAACACTTTCCAATGCTTGACATTGTCAGGTATGGAGGGTCTATACTTTACTTCTACATCTTATCTAATCTTGGGTGGCAGAGGAACTCTGAAATTGCTTGCTGAGACAACCAGGGAATCAACCACTGTATTTTATTCTCTAGGGATGAATGAAATGTTGAAGGCCAAGAAACAAATGTCAATCAAGTCCCACACTTCATTTTTGTAACTTCTGAACCCATTGTCCTGATAAATATTTCCGATCTGCTGAATAATTAACTCAGCATTTCCAAACACTGCTAACTTTTCAATCCTCGTGTCCTTTGTATCTCTCAAGCCCAAAACCAGGGCTTCATATTATGCCACATTGTTGGTAGCCTCAAATTCTAATTTTTATGACAGAGGTATGGTTTCCTGAGTAGGGGAAACAAACACTACCCCAACACCAACACCTTTTCTAGAAGAAGCTCCATCAAAGAACATTTTCCATACAGAGGTGATCGAGGAATAATCTTCACCAAGGGGAGTGGACTTCCTAATCCCAAGAATAGGCTTAGGAGCATCTGTGAGCTGCAATAATAAGGATCCCAAATCGTTATCAAGGGAAAAGATAGGATGATTTGTGGGGTCTTCCTCATCCCTGAAAATGTAGGCCAACCGAGATTCTATATACAGTCTTGTGTGCTCCCCTCTGAAGACTGTAATGGTAGCATATGTGAGGTCCATCTGCAATGTTCTCCCAAGTATTTTTGTCCAAGATCTTGAAAATAGCATGCCAAACTTGGGAGGAATATCAACCACCACAATATCCATGACCACACTTTTCATGGGAAGCTAAAACAAGGTTACCACCAGATCTTTGATGACCCCAAGACATTGCACCCTCCTTGAATCAAAAGAGTACAAATCATCATAGGCCTTTGTGACTTCTGGCTTGAGCTCTTCCATGATGATTTTTGGCATGAGATTATGGGAATCCCCTGAATCCATTAGAAAATTATGCAGCACCGTATCGTGTATGTTTAGTGATTTGTATAAGGGAGGGGATGAATCATCTCTATCTTCCACCATAGGACCTAAGATGACTGTTGGATTTTCTTCTTGGATATTTACTAAGTCTGTGGAATGGAAATATGGATCGGACCGCAATAGTTTAGATAGGGATTTTTTGAAGTCTTCGTTTTTAGCCAGCTCTGAAAGGGGCACAAAGATTCTGATTTTTTGTATTTCATGATCAAAACTAAAGGAGGAAGGGGGCTTCATAATTTCTCTCACCTTTGGGACAGGGTATTTGGCTATTGGTGGGGAATTCTGAGCTCTCTTTTCCTTACTGATGTTTTTTGTGTTTTTAGCAGGCTTCTCTGCTATGGAAGGCTGATCAGGGATGTCATACTTCCCTTATTTATTCTTAGACTGGAGGTTGTATTTATTAGGACTGCTACTGGCTTTCTCCCCCTTACTCAACTCATTTATTTCGTTGTTCATGAGGGACTCCTCATAGGCATATTGAGTTAAGTGAGGGATTGGAGAGGTGTCTCCAAAACAATGGATTTCAGGATCTAGCTCTTCCTCCTCTCCTTCTTTATCAATAACAAGGTTGTTCTGAAGAGGGGTCTGGATTTTCTGATTGTTTCTATCTCTGTCCCTTTGCTCCCTTGGTATAATATGAGGAGCATTATTGTTTGGCCTCCTGAAGTTCCCTATGTTGTCAACATTTTGAGGATTTCCGTCTGTCGTCTTCCCCTCCATTTTCATTTTATCCATATCTATATATAGGGACTTTACCATTTTGGTCAATTCATCTACTTGAGGGTAAGTTGCAGAAGAACCAGAGGTTGATATCTCATCTCTTCTCCTTCCCTTGTCTCTGCCAGACTTTCTTCTGAGCCTGTTAATTGCCAATATATTGGACTCCACCTCCAGGGATGCATCTTGCATATGAGTTAGGTAAGTAGCTCTTCTCTCTCTCAACATGAGGCAAAAATTAGAGTCAAAGCACTAGAATAAGTGATTTTGGCAGAGGCCTTTATGGGATTTATCTCAGCAGGGATTTTGTTGTACATTTTGTTGAATCTTTTGGAGAAGTCAAAGACAAATTCTCCTTCCTTTATTTTCAAGGACCCAAACTCTGTGATATAATACATGAAATCTTTTTTATCCCCCCACTATCTCAAGAAGGCATCATCTAGAGCTTCAATCCCAGCAATGGATCCAGGGGTTAAACCTCTGAACCATTTTCTATCCTCACTATCAAGGCTCTAGACAAAGACTCTCATCTAGACATCTTCATTTTAAATATTTAGATTGTCTGCATAGTTGTAGAAGGAAACAAGGTTCTGTTTAGCAGTTATCTCCTCTTCTCCAATGAAATTAGGAATATATTTGAGGTAATATCTAGCAAGGAGATAATTCATAGGCTGAGGTAAGACTAGAGGGGCATATCTTGGAGCCACTAAGGCATCCTTTCTATTCCTAGGAGGATTAGCACCTGCCATAGGGATCTGAGGTGGAGGAGAACTAGGAGGTGAAGGTGTTAGGATAGGGGAGGTTGGAATGGAGCTTCCAAGAGGAAAGGGTAACAACAGAGGATTTTAGGTGAAGGTCACAGGGCTGGGGGGGACATAGGCTCCTCTTCGTGCAACAATAGCAACAATAATAGAAGGAGGGGTGGTGAACCCCGAGGTAGGAAAATATTCTAAGGCACTGGGTCTAAACCATGGTATAATTTCAGGGGAGAGTGGAGTGACAAGGATTTATGCCTCCAATCCTAGACCAAGAGGGGAAAAATTAGCAGGAACACTCCCAAAATTTAATGTTTGGGAAACTCCAATAGAAGGTATAACAATAGAAATAGAAGAAGAAATTGGAGTTCTTATAGGAGGAGATTGAAAATCATCAGAGATACATGGTTTAGCATTAGAAGTACCTTCTCGGAGGGCCTTTCCTTTTCTGATAATTTTCTCTGGGTCCACTTCAGGTGTTACTAGGGTTAGATAGGGAGTAGATGATGCAGGAGCATCCACACTTCATCAAACGAACCAACGCGAGGAGAAAGAAGAGACAGCTGGACAAGCCAGCAAACCTCAAATTTTGAATTCTACCTTGGTATTGTTGCGTCGCCGTTTAACTAAAGGCATTCAAAGCTGAGCGCACTTGTATTGTATTATGGATAGGAAGGCATTTAATGGTTTTAATGTTGTTAGATAGAAATTAGCTGTAGATTAGATAGTTTTTACTTCCAGGAGGGAAAACGAATATAGGCACCCTCCTTGTATAATTGAGATTATTATTCAGCATTAGAAAGAGGAGCAATAGAGAGCAGAATAGAGAACTTGTGAAGAACACCTATGTACAGATTCAATTAATAGAAGAAAGACTATCATTTCAATCCCATGGATGTGTTTGATCTCTGTGTGTTGTTGATATTATTCTGTTTCATACTTGCTTCTTTATATGCTTATCTTCTATATGTTGCGTACGTGATTGCATATCAGGTTCGAAACTTGAGAGAATGAGGGAATAAGTTCCAGTTGTTTCACTGTTCGAACCAGGAGATTCCTGCATAGAGTGCAGTCGAATTCCTCCGCATAGAGTGCGTTGAGGAGGTTCAACAGTGAAGCTCCTATTCTCGTCGACCAGGGTTGTGTTGGGTTATTCAAACTGTACAGGTGAGTGCAGGTCGGATTGAAAGTCTCAGAGACGAGTCTGAGAGAAGGAGGACTGGACTGTTGTTGACAGGATTGCACAGGGTCTAGACCACTTCAAATATTTGAGAGTTGTTGGAATTCGAGTACAGGAAGTGCGTAAGAAGTCTCTGAAGGAGTTAGAGGAACAAAGATCAGGAGGGATAGTTCCTTGCAAGTATTGTGGGAACAGACCCAGGAGGAGCGTGAACAGAATCGATGACTTGAAATCCCTGTGAAGGTTTGCGAAACCCCGAGGATCGTTAGATCAAGGAGGAGCTACGCGGGGGTTAACCCATAAGCACAGGCGAGGAGGATAAAGGTCCATCGGGCTTCGATGGTTCGGCATTTGGGGGTTGGCGAGGTACGAGTTTTACATCTCGTGAAATTGTGAGTTGCGATTTCCCGATTTGACGGGAGTCGTCGATCTGAACAGGGACACGTGGCGCAAGATCCTGAGGAGTCGGGGTTCGGGGTTTTGCAAGGACTGTGACCATGTGCATCAGGAGACGCGAATTCCCGAATCATGATTTCCCAATAGCATGAGTGGGAGACAGGTGTCAAGGCGTTAGGCCTCACCATGAGGTGTTGACAGGTGGCATCGTAAAATCGGGGTTCGGGGTTTTGCGATGCAAAAGAATTGTGACCAGTGAATTCGCGACCTGTGATTCCTCGATAGAATCACAACCGTTGATTTGGGGGGACACACGTCAAAGGATCCCTTGGAGTCGGGTTTCGGGAAATCGGGATTCGGAGAATCAGGGTTCTCGACGTCAAGAAATTCTTGCATCTCAGATTTGCGATCTGCGAAATCCCGAAGTGACGTGGCAAAGTGGGATCGTAAGAGCTGGTGGAGTACAGGTGCCATCGGGGTTCGGGGTTTGGAACTGTAGGTGAACTGTGTTCGCGTGAACCATGAATTCCCGAGTCACGATATCCCGATATCCGAAAGGGTTGACCCGTTGACCATCGGGGTTCGGGGTTTTGAGTTGCATGTGATTACGCTCACAGAATTCGCGAGATCGAGAATTCCGATTTTCCGATTTCTGAAGGGGAGATCGTCGAAGGAGCTTACTATGGGTAGTGGACTCTCGAGTGGTGAGGAAGAGTACTTTGACTCTTCGGGCCCGTGTGTGAAGAAGGTCCTGGTGGGAGCGGCTTGCTCGGTGAGGGGCAGGTTGCGTCAAGTGGTATCAGAGCCGGAAAAGGGTTTCTCTTTGCTTTGGTAGTAGAGAGAAGAAATCTACCATGTCGCCCAGGAGGGAGAGGCAGTCACCTGATTGTGAAGACAGGGATTCCCGAAGAAGAGGCAGGCAATCACCCAATCCAGAGAAGGGGAGGGAATTGTCCAGGGAAAGAAGCAGTCATGGGCAGAATATAGAAATGGAGAGGGAAGTACGAAATATCTGTGCTAGAATGGAAGATATGGAAGCAGCGCAGAGGCGTACAGTAGATACAGGAGATCTGAGTGACCCCGAAGGTGAAGCTGATGATGTACCGCAAGGTGGAGTTGCAACAGAAGATGTAGCCAATGAGAGGTTAATCAAGGCTATCGCCAGGATGAGCGCAAAGGTGAGGATGGACATTCCAGCTTACGAGGGAAGCCTGGATGCAGAAGAGTTGTTGGATTGGATCTGAGCACTCGACACCTACTTCGATTATGAAGATATCGAAGAGGACAAGAAGGTGAGGCATGTTGTCACTAAATTGAAAGGACATGCAGCCTTATGGTGGGACGAGCTGCAGGCAGACATGCGTTCCAAAGGAAAACAGAAGATAATGAGCTGGGACAGGATGATCGCTAAGATGAAAGCGAAATTCATCCCCAAAGACTATCAGATCACTCTGTTCAGGCGGATGCAGAATCTAAGGAAGAAGTTGTTGACGGTGAAAGAGTACACTGAGGAGTTCTACAGGCTCAACATTCAAGCTGGTCATCGGGAGAGTGATGACGAAAAGGTGGCGAGATACCTGAATGGTCTTAGGTATGACATTCAGGATGAATTGAGCATGGTCACCATCCGAACGGTTGAGGAAGCGTACCAGATGGCTTTGAAAGCTGAGGAGAAGTTGGGCCGCAAGCAGGGACAATGAGGGCGAGGCAGAAGCTAGCCCCAAGGCAAGGCAGTTGCCCAAGAAAGAACTCAGAATCCCAAGGAGGATTGGAAGAGGCCTCAGGGTAAAGCTGAGAGAGGTGGAACCTCATAGCAGAGGCAGCCACAAATTGAACAAAGGCAGCAATATGCTGAGCCAAGGAGGCAGCATACTGAGCAGGGTGGCGGATATGCTGACGTAAATACATTTCCTCGCACTCGAGGTAGAGGTAGAGGACGTGGAGGAGTCATCACATGTTTTACATGTGGGAAAGGTGGACACAAGGCCGTTGACTGTCCAGAGAGGAAGATGGACAGAGGAAATGCTCATGTTGTTGAGGCGCAGAGGCATGATGCCGAAGATGAAGATGCTGGAAGTGGAAAGTTCACTGACAGTGCATAAAGTTCTCTTGAAACCTGAGAAAGAGGTGGAGGACAAAGCGCAAAGATGCAGACTGTTCTGGATGACTTGCAAGACCAAGGGCTGGAAATGCAAGGTCATAGTGGATAGTGGAAGCCCCGATAATCTCGTTTCAACCGAGATGGTGGATAAGCTGGAGCTGAAAACGAACAAACACCCGAGTCCATACAAAGTGTCATGGTTGCATAAAGGACACCAAGTATGTGTTACAAAACAATGCTTGGTCAATTTTAAAATGGGTGAATATAGGGATGAAATTATGTGTGACGTTATACCCATGGATGTCTGTCATGTATTGTTGGGAAGACCATGGCAGTTTGACAGAAATGTGGTTCATGACGGAAGGATGAACACCTATACCTTGGAGAAGGATGGGAAATCACATACCTTGCATCCGGTAAAGGATAAGGAAGTGAATCCGGAAGTGAGCAGTTCCATACTTCTCATGAGTGGGAAGGAACTTCTCACAGAGCTGGAGAAGGATGAGAATCCACAATTCTTTGTTGTCAGGAAGCCGAGAATTGTCCTGACAAGAACAAGAGTGGATGACTTGCCGGACGAGATTCAGGAACTGCTTGGAGAGTTTGCTGATATCATCGTGGACGAACTACCTCGTTCATTACCACCGATGAGGAGTGTGAGTCACCACATTGACCTCATACCCGGAGCAAGTCTACCAAATAAGGCAGTGTACAGGTTGACACCTTAGGAGAACGAGGAAGTCAAAAGGCAGGTACAGGATCTGTAGGATAAAGGACTGGTCAGGGAGAGTCTGAGTCCGTGTGATGTTACAATGGTACTAAGTCCAAAAAAAGGATGGAGGCTGGAGAATGTGTACAGACTCCAGGGCGATAAATAAGATTACCATCAGGTACAGGTTTCCACTACCAAGAATGGACGACTTGATGGATTGCCTGAGTGGGGAAAATTACTTCTCCAAGATAGATCTCAAGAGTGGATACCATCAGATCCGGATGAGAGAGGGAGATGAGTGGAAGACGACATTCAAAACAAATGAGGGTTTGTACGAATGGTTGGTCATGCCGTTTGGGTTGAAAAATGCGCCAAGCACTTTTATGAGACTGATGAATGAAGTCCTGCGGGAGTTCATTGGCAAATTTGTGGTCGTATACCTGGATGATATTTTAATTTTCAGCAAGACAAAGGCTGAACACTTGAGGCATTTGGCCATTTTGATGAGAAGACTGCGAGCAGGAGAAACTGCTGATCAATTTGAAGAAGTGTTCCTTCATGCAGACAGAACTCATTTATTTGGGCTTTGTAATCTCGGCAAATGAGTTGAAGATGGATCCTAAGAAGGTTGAAGTAATCAGGAATTGGCCATTGCCAAGGAATGTTTTTGAGGTAAGGAGCTTTCATGGGTTGGCAAGCTTCTACAGAAAATTCATTCGGAATTTTAGTGGAATCATTGCCGCAATGATGGACACTGTGAAGAAGCGGCATAAGGTTTTCCATTGGACAGCAGAGGCTGAAAGGAGCTTCAATTTGTTGAAGCGAAAGATAACTGAGAGACCAGTGTTAGTGTTGCCAGATTTTCAGAAAACCTTCCAAGTGAAGTGTGATGCCAGTGGGTATGCTGTTGGAGGGGTTTTAAGTCAGGATGACAGACCTGTTGCATACTACAGCGAGAAGCTGGATGATGCAAAACTGAATTACTCCACATATGATAAAGAATTCTATGCCATTATCCAGGCATTGAAAAAGTGGAGGCATTATCTCATACCCAAGGAATTTGTTTTGTACAGTGATAATCATGCGTTACAGTTTGTGAGTCAGCAAGAGAAGCTGAATCAGAAGCATGCAAAGTGGGTGGAATATATGCAGAATTTTACATTTGTGATAAAGCACATTTCAGGGACTGCCAACAAGGTAGCTGACACCTTGAGCAGAAAGTGTTTATTACTGCAGTAATTCAGGGTCAATACTTTGGGTTTTGAAAACCTGAAAGATGTGTATGCAAGTGATGCGGATTTTGTAGAGGCATACGAGGCAACCAAGAACCCAGTTCTCAGGGATAGGAGCCCGTGGATTGACTACCTAATCCAGGATGGATTGTTGTTCAAAGGAAATCAATTGTGCATTCCAGATTGCTCTATGAGAGAGAATTTGGTAAAGGAGAAGCACAGCGGGGGCTTAGCAGGTCATTTCAGACATGACAAAACATTCACCAAGCTGAGCGAATCATATTTTTGGCCAGGCATGCGTGCAGATGTGAAGAGATTTTTTGACCAATGTAGAATTTGTCAACACGCGAAGGGCAGAAAACAAAACACAGGGTTATATCAACCGTTGCCTATACCCGAAAGGCCATGGGAAGCCATTAGCATGGACTTTGTGTTGGGTTTACCAAGAACAGAGCGAGGAGTTGATTCCATCTTTGTTGTGGTGGACAGATTCTTGAAGATGGCACATTTCCTTCTGTGTCATAAGACTAGCGATGCAACCCACATCGCCAATTTATTTTTCAAAGAGATTGTCCGATTGCATGGATTGCCGAGAAGTATAGTCTCGGATCGGGATACCAAGTTCATAGGTCATTTTTGGAGGACGCTATGGAAGAAGCTGGGGACTGAATTAGCATTCAAGTCTGCTTACCATCCGCAGACAGATGGGCAGACCGAAGTGGTCAACAGGAGCTTAGGGGATCTGTTAAGAAGTCTGGTGACGGAGCATCACACCAGTTGGGATCAAATCCTACCACAGGCAGAGTTTGCGTACAACGATTCTGTGAATCGGAGTACAGGTAAGAGCCCGTTTCAAATTTTGTATGGGACACAGCCGAGGGGATTTTCTGAGCTCAGGGAGCCAGAACAGGCTGAGACTAGCAGTGCGAGGGCTGAAGAATTTTCTGAAGCAATGCAATAACTTCACACACAGGTGAAGCAGGGACTGCAAAAGTCCAATCAAGAGTACAAGCGCATAGCCGATCAGAGAAAAAGGCAACTTCAGTTTGAAGTTGGGGACATGATTCTGGCGCACCTGAGGAAATAAAGGTTCCCTAGGGGAAAATATAACAAGCTCAATATGAAGAAAATTGGGCCATGCCAAATCCTGAAGAAATTCGGGGAAAATGCATATGAGCTTGAGTTGCCAGAGGGCATCGGGATATCTCCGATTTTCAACGTTTCGGATTTATACCCATACAGGGCCAAGGAAGCAGACACTGGAACTGAGGAACCAGTGATTCAGTGGAAGAAGCAATTTCCAGTTGCACATAAGTCGCAGATGGAGTGCATACTGGATAAACGAACAGGCAAGAAGACCAGGAGGAAGCAGTATTTTGAATACCTGGTAAAATGGACAAATCACCCAGTGGAGGATGCTAGCTGGGAAACAGAGGCAGTGATCCAGAAGCATGGGCACACCGTGTAGCAGCTCATGGACAGGAGCCCATGAAATCTTTTGAGCCGAGGAGTATGATGCAGGAACATCCACACTTCATCAAATGAACCAGCGCGAGGAGAAAGAAGAGACAGCTGGACAAGCCAACAAACCTCAAATTTTGAATTCTACCTTGGTATTGTTGCACCTCCGTTTAACTAAAGGCATTCAAAGCTGAGTGCACTTGTATTGTATTATGGATAGGAAGGAATTTAATGGTTTTAATGCTGTTAGATAGAAATTAGCTGTAGATTAGACAGTTTTTACTTCTAGGAGGGAAAACGAATATAGGCACCCTCCTTGTATAATTGAGATTATTATTCAGCATTAGAAAGAGGAGCAAGAGAGAGCAAAACAGAGAACTTGTGAAGAACACCTATGTACAGATTGAATTAATAGAAGAAAGACTGTGATTTCAATCCCATGGATGTGTTTGATCTCTGTGTGTTGTTGATATTATTCTGTTTCATACTTGCTTCTTTATATGCTTATCTTCTATATGCTGCGTACGTGATTGCATATCAGGTTCGAAACCTGAGAGAATGAGGGAATAAGTTCCAGTTGTTTCACTATTCGAACCAGGAGATTCCTGCATAGAGTGCAGTCGAATTCCTCCGCATAGAGTGCGTTGAGGAGGTTCAACAGTGAAGCTCCTATTCTCGTCGACCAGGGTTGTGTTGGGTTATTCAAACCGTGCAGGTGAGTGTAGGTTGGATTGAAAGTCTCAGAGACAAGTCTGAGAGAAGGAGGACTGGACTGTTGTTGACAGGATTGCACAGGGTCTAGACGACTTCAAATATTTGAGAGATGTTGGAAGTCGAGTACAGGAAGTGCGTAAGAAGTCTCTGAAGGAGTCAGAGGAACAAAGCTCAGGAGGGATAGTTCCTTGCAAGTATCGTGGGAACAAACCCAGGAGGAGCGTGAACAGAATCGACGACTTGAAATCCCTGTGAAGGTTTGTGAAACCCCGAGGATCATCAGATCAAGGAGGACCTACGCGGGGGTTAACCCGTAAGCACAGGCAAGGAGGATAAAGGTCCATCGGGCTTCAGTGGTTTGGCGTTCGGGGGTTGGCGAGGTACGAGTTTTACACCTCATGAAATCGCAAGTTGCGATTTCCCGATTTGACGGGAGCCATCGATCTGAACGGGGACACGTGGCGCAAGATCCTGAGGAGTCGGGGTTCGGGGTTTTGCAAGGACTGTGACCTTGTGCATCAGGAGACGTGAATTCCCGAATCACGATTTCCTGATAGCACGAGCGGGAGACAGGTGTCAAGGCGTTAGGCCTCACCATGAGATGTTGACAGGTGGCATCGTAAGATCGGGGTTCGGGGTTTTGCGATGCAAAAGAATTGTGACCGGTGAATTCGCGACCTGCGATTCCTCGATAGAATCACAACCGTTGATTTGGGGGACACGCGTCAAAGGATCCCTTGGAGTCGGGGTTCGGGAAATCGGGATTCGGAGAATCGGGGTTCTCGACATCAAGAAATTCTTGCATCTCGGATTTGCGATCCGCGAAATCCCGAAGTGACGTGGCAAAGTGGGACCGTAAGAGCTGGTGGAGTACAGGTGTCATCGGGGTTCAGGGTTTGGAACTGTAGGTGAACTGTGTTCGCGTGAACCGCGAATTCCTGAGTCGCGATATCTCGATATCCTAAAGGGTTGACCCGTTGACCATCGGGGTTCGGGGTTTTGAGTTGCATGTGATTGCACTCACAGAATTCGCGAGATCGAGAATTCCGATTTCCCGATTTCCGAAGGGGAGATCGCCGAAGGAGCTTACTACGAGTAGTGGACTCCCGAGTGGTGAGGAAGAGTACTTTGACTCTTCAGGCCCGTGTGTGAAGAAGGTCCTGGTGGGAGCGGCTTGCTCAGTGAGGGGCAGGTTGTGTCAGTAGACCTCATGTGTCTACCTCTGGAAGCCACAGTTGAAATAGTGGAATCATCTCAGTGGAGTCACAAGGTGCACAGTCACAATATTGATGTACTCGACTTTGATGCACCTTTAGAACCAGTAATCTTTGTCATTCAATCCTAGGGAAAATCTTCAACTTCATCCTCGACAACACTGCCAGAAATGTTAGCACCAGAAGTCACCCCTGGATTGAAGCAGGGGTAAGCCTGATACCCATCAGTTTGTATGTCACAATGAAATGATTTAATGGTGGTCTAATGGATGTTGGCTCGGTAAATATCGCTTTAACTCAAAAAACTGGGTTAACATGCATAAGCAGGTGAGGTCTTGGTCTAAATTTAGTCAGAGATTTGTTGTAAAAGGTGAGTAGGGGGAAGAGCTTGTGAGAATATGAAGGGACTTCTATGGACATCCAGTCTTCCATCATCCTAAGGAGGAAAAGCTTCGAGAAAGATATCCTCTTAGACTCTGAGCTTTAGACACTAAGATATCTCTAAATGACACAACCATAACAACACAGTGATCGAACCAACATCACAATGTCACTGCAACAGTTCGACTAGATCCTCCAATTCCGAGATACTCAATATAAGAGGGAAAAATGTAACAAAGGAAACTGATTAAAACTAGTGAATATATTGCAGTGATCAAACCTGCATCACAACAACACCACCACCGTTGACTAGATATTCTAATTCTGAGTGTATTAACACAGAGTTTACAACGAGATGAAAAGAGGTTGACTTTCATTAAACAAGAAATCTCAAATACATAGCATAACCAGAGAACCATAGGCCTCATTAAAACTTTACAAGCGGGAGCGTAGCTCTACCATTGACACTAACAAAATGGAAAAAATACCTACATATACTTAGAACTAGATCTGCTACTGAAGGCATGAACATGTCACGAGTTTAAGGCTTTGCATTGATGATTCTCTCTGTTAGGATGCACATGCAGACGTCAATCAGACTTCCCATGCAGTCTTATGTCGAACGCGATCTCTGTCATACTAGACTGAGATTCTTCCCCCGTGATTTGTCCCTTTTTGGCCTTCTATTTAAAGAAGGAGATTATGTCTCACCCACCTTCCTTATTTACATTAACCGTTGCATCAGGATCTTAGTGAATGGGGTCAACACCTGCACTTGGAATACGTGGTGGCCTCCTCTTGGTTGTTTGTTGCTTCATTGAATTTCTATGAGGGGACCCAGTCGGTGGACGTGGAGGTGAGACGAGAGGTGCCCATACATACATACATGGAAGATGGAAGGTGGCAGGGAAAGTGCAGGCGGTGGAAAAATTGGGTAACACATTGAGACAAGTCAGAGGTGAAGTGGCATGAGGTGATGATGTGGGGGAATATTAGAGGCCGTAGCAGTAGATAGGATGGGACCATCTTCCTGGGAGGAGGTGAGAAGTAGAACACTTGGTAGGATGTGATAGGTGGGAGTGATTATGGGCTATGGTCTAGCGATGAGTGGAGGAAAGATGTATCATAAAGAGACAAGGAGGGAGAGTGGGCGATGTGATGGACAGAGGTGAGTGACGGAGTGGGGGATAGATGTCACCAGGAGGCGGGAGCGGTAAGAGGCGGTGGTAAGCGGTCTACTCGGAGGGGGTAGATAGTGGTAAGAGGTTTCAGGTAGGGGGGTCTGAGTTCACTAGGAGGCACCATGATAGTGGGGGGCCCACAATTTAAAACCACCAACTCAGACCCCCCCCCCCCTTGTTAAAGGAAGAATGGTGGGGGGGGTCTGATATGGCTCCTGATCTATAGATCTGGGCAATCTCAACTGCATATATCTACGCATTGATTAGTGTGACACACCTTCGCATACAAATTTAGGATAAGTGGGTTTTTAACCCACTCTTTTCTATTTGTTGTCCCTTGGTTAAGGAAATAAGCAAAGAACAAGGAAGGAAAGGCAAAATGAGAACTACGTAGAAGAAACAGTGACTTTTATTGGGTCGAAGTGAGCAAAAGAGCAGAAAATACAGAGCAAAGTCCAAGAAAGTAAGACGTTGGACGAGGATATCAAGGATGACAAATCAATAATAAAGAAGGATCATGGACAACTCATCAAGAAGAAAAATCTAGGATTAGATTCTTTGGAGCACCGCGCGAGAAGGAAGGAAATCTAGGTTGGCGAACCCCTGAAAACACAAGTCAAGTTGACCTAGGGTTTTAGACACCTAGGTCTTGACCTAAGGATGTCAGTGAGTGATTGTAATGTATAAATAAGAACCTACATGAGGGAAAGAGGTTCGATCTAGTAGTTGTCATCGTTGTTACTACTGTCATTGTGTGATTGAGTGAGTAATATCGAGTGAGAGAGAAGTGTTGAGTAAGAGAGACTTATGTATTGTAAGATCTTCAGCTGGGTGTGAAGATCAGTCCTACAACTGGGTGTGCAGGAAGGGGAGAGATAGAGAGAGGAAGAAAGAAGGTCTACTAGCTAAGAGCGTAGATAAGAACTGTATGCTTCATATTAATACATTATAAAGCATAGTTTTGTGGACATATCCCTAGAGAGAGGGTGAACCACATATATTTTGTGTTATGTGTGATTGATGCTCTGTTCTTGCTATTTGATACACTGTTATTTCATTACTGTGGTAGATCTGATAATATGTGTGGAATAGATCTAAGTGTATAAGTGTTATATGCATGTTGTATTTTTCTAGTGTTGGAACCACTTGATCATTCCCTTGGTTGTAGACATATATGTCCTGCAACCCCCCCATAGCTTCTTTTAGTGAGACTGCATCTGCTTCGCAGGTGTAGCCGAAAGGGCCAGTAGTTAGGGATTGTTGGTGCGCTCTTTGAGATGAACCCTGGGTCTACCCCTATGCCAACATATGGTTCCATTGCCAAGACCAGAATCTTCTTGAGGGAATGTCAAGGTGGTTCCCATCAAAGACAGATATTTAGAAGTGGATAGAGGATCAAGAAAAGGACTTCGCTGAAGCACAGAACAAGAACCCTAATCTTAGTATAGAGGATTGGTTAGAGAGACATGTCTTTACTGATATACATGATATTTTCTTCGGAGGAATCCATCGAGAGCTATATGAGTGGTTAGCTAGCTAGGTTAGCAGATACCCAGTTTGATATTAGACCTAGACCGCCTGTAGTTTGGATATCGGCGTTGATCAAGAAGGTCAAGAGAGTTAATAATGCAATATCACAATCAGTAGATCATTGGTTTGATAACACCATTGGAGGGTACATCACCGAGTTTGTTGTTGAAAAAGTAGAGTCATATAGCCAAGCCGAGAGACATTTCTTCAAGGGACCCAGAGGAAAAAATTTACATTTTCTGAAGTTGAGAATCAAGATGTTATTGCATGAGAAGAACATATTGAAGATACAATAGACTAGTCAGATTTGGAAAAGATAATGTTAAGGAATTTGGAAAGCAACAGTGACACAGAGGCTAGACATACGCACAATTCAAAAGTGTTCAGAGAAGTTCACCTTGCGAACTTATTCAAGCAAAACTACGGGGGCAAGGGATTCTATAGTGGAGAAGAGGAAGATCTAACAGATGAGGAGCATTCAGAACCTGCTGAGACATAGGAATGGAAATTTGAAGAGCTTCGTCGGGATGAGCCAGAGACTTTAGGAACCATGCAAACCATTGAATTAAGTACTATTGTCCCTCCTTTTGATTCAACAACACTAAGAAATCATAGTATTTAGAGTCACCAGAGTCCTCAGAATACTATTACTAGCAGTTCAACACATACTTAGACAGGAAACTTAGGCAGCTCTATGGAAGATGAGATGAGACTCCTTATATTTAGGGGAGATGGGTTTGAAGACCCTGATCAGTACTAGTTTCTATGTGAAGTTGTATGTAATATTAAGAATGTCACCGAAGAGGCTATTAAAAGAACCCAGTTTAGCACTACCCTAAGGGACCACGCACTAAGCTGGTACATGAAGCTTGTCCAAGGACTTGCACAGCCTAATCCGCTGAATGAGATCAAGAATGCATTGATTGCTGAGTTCAAGAAACCCAATTCAGAGTCACAATGTATTATAGAGTTGAAAGAGATCAAGTAGAAGGTAGCCGAACTTGTTTGGAAATTCGATCAGAGATTCAATACCTTAACAGGCCAACTGACTTTTTAGATCCCAGATGAACAGAACAAAGAATGGTTCATTGCTACTCTCTTACCACACATCAAATTTCCTATGATGCAACAGAATATTTCTTCATAGGTTGAGTCACTGGAGATCGCCATGAATCTAGAATCATCCCCTATGGGAGATTCCAGTTCAGGTATGAGCTAGATCTTGAGTTAGCTAACTAGTTTGTTTCTGCAGGTCGAAGATATGAAAAAAGATAAGGGAAAAGATAAAAGAGAAGACATCTGGTGTATTAGATGCACATCAGAAGGCCATGACAAGGAACCTTGTCCCCTATTCAATGAATTCTTGGTCTCTGGAGATACGATCCCTTTGAAGCAAGTCACCTTACCCTGGTGTGAGGTATGTTGAAACAGACATCACCCTAGTGAGTGCTATTACATGAAAAAGTACGTTCAAACTCCTACAAACTTGTAGTGCACGTTCTGTAAGTCTGTGGGAAATGATGATAGAGATTGTAGGGCATATGATCTCATGCATGAATGTTGAAGAGACGTATACAAAATTCAAGGCGAAGTACAACAAGAAGGAAACACTAAGCAGTATAACTCCCATGGGAGAGGAAACTTCAATCCTCATGGTGGATTAAGAGGAAGGGGATGAGGAGGAGGTATTGGTCAAGGCTGAGGATAGATAATCTATTATAACTGTGCACAGCCAGGACACCTATCAAGGGACTTTCAGAACCCTTGTACCACTTGCAGTTATTGCAACTCCTTTGAGCATGTTATCAAGGAATGTCCAACATTGTTGGCTAAGCTTTAGGAAAGACGAGGACCTCATCATAACCTGTAAGTACAAATAATATACACTGAAACTCATGGAGAATACCCTAGAGTCATTTTTATCACTAGAGGAGGCGTTGTTACAAGAGAAGACAGATTGATCCAGGGAAAGACTACAAAAGATTCAGGAATTAGGAAAGTTGCAAAGAAGACCCAAACCTTTGATGCAAAGAAAGAAAGACAAATATTTGAGGAGGAAAGAAAAGAGTTCAAATAAGATCAAGGCTCTTCATTAAGGACATGACCATAAGTAAGGGAATATGTAATTCCTCAAGCATTTGATCAGTCTACTTCGCCGAGAGAAGGAAAAGAGGTAAGCAAACTCATGGAATTCCTATATACTTGTATTAAGTTGATTCAGGATGAGAGCATTGTACAAGAGCTACAAAGTTTAATTAGACAGTATGAACTAGGAAAGATAGACCCCTTACTGAATAGGGTAGTACACCAAATTGCTAAGAAGAGAAGGACAAATAAGGAATTACACTTGAATTCTCAAATAGGTGAATATGATATAGACTATGTGGTCCTCAACTTAGCTTCGGAGGTCAATGTCATAACGAAGCAAACTTGGGCACCGATGGGAAATCCGAAGTTGATTTATTCCCCTATCAAGCTCAGGATGGCTAATCAACAAGCTATCAACCCCTTTGGATGATTGGAACATGTCCCTATGGACATTGAAGGAGTAAGAACGTTTTCAGATTTTGAGGTAATTGAGATAGTTGATGACATTTGTCCTTACCCTGCTTTGTTAGGAATTGATTGGGTTTTCAATAACTCCACTATGGTTGATTTAAAGAAGGATGTATGACTTTTGAAAGAGATGGACTTAGGGTCATTGCACCTTTATATCCATATGAAGGTCAGTGATACACAGAACCTATCAGAGAAGAAGACCATGCATATGAACTGGAAAACATATACAAATTAACATCCAAACAGCAGGATTACATTAATCCTACAAATGATGGAAACCTAAGTTGGTGAAGTGATAGTGCATGTTCATCAGACTTAGAAGAAGCACTAGATAACTGGAAGAATAATATTTACAAAGTATCTACAAGAAGATGTGCTAGATTAACCAGAGACGTTCGCTGGATCGACACAACAGTAAGTAAATTACCAACCTTTGATGGTCTAAATCCTTTAGAAACCTTCTTTTCGGACTTTGAAGAAAGTGTAACAATTCAACAAATATTGTTGGCGATGGATGAGGCCCTGAAATCAACCCTAGCAAGATGGTGGGGGACACACAACAACAACATTGCAGAATGGGTACAATGTCATACCTTGATGATAGTGAGGTTCTCATTACAAGTAGAAGGCTTCAAAGTTTGATACACAGGTCGAATCTACCCAAAGGACCATGTGAAAAGTTGAGAAGAAGCCTATAGAAACATTCCTTGAGATCAGTGGGTGAAAACATTTATTAACACGTTGGATAGGACACCTATCAACTGGTACCTTCAAGAAGAGTTGTGCCTCATCACTATAGACTGGGAAGGTATGACTCAGAATTTTGTAACCACTTTCTTATTTGAAAGTCAATATCCTTTAGTAGATCAAGCATTGTAGATTGTAAGATAGAAAGTCTTCAAGGAGGCATCTAACCTCCCTTTGGAGCAAGAAGAGGATGAATGGATTGCACCTCTCCAGAAACTGCAAGGCTATTACAACATCAATGTCGATGAAGATGATGATCCAAGAAAGGTGAACATCACCGAAACAAAAGGCCAAAGAGATGTGTAAGGACCAGGAATTGAGTTACCATTCATTGGATATCCAAACAAGATTAAAAAGATCAATATTGGAACATAACAGAAACCGAATCTTGCAAACGTTGGAGATTACTAGGATGCTACCACCATTGACAAGATTACAGAGTTACTACATGAATATCAGGACTTGTTTCCAACCAATTTCAATGATATGAAAGGCATTAAAGGACCTATGGGAGAGATGAGGATACCTTTGAAACCATATGCAAGACCATTCAAATAGAGACCCTACAGATTGAACCCTAAATACAAAGAGAAAGTAAAGATTGAGCTCGACAAAATGTTGGAAGATGGGATTATAGAACCTGTGGAAGAGTTAGAGTGGATTATCCCTATGGTGGTGCAAGACAAGAAGATAGGAGAGATCAGGATCTTCATAGATCTCATGAATCTGAATGATTCATGTTTACATGACCCCTTCCCTATGCCATTCACTGACGAAGTGTTAGATAATGTGGGAGGCCATGTAGTATATTCTTTTATAGATGGATTTTCAGGATAACATCAGATCCGGACTGCCAAGGAAGATCGCCATAAGACCACATTTGCAAAAGAATGGGGGCCCTATCAGTATACAGTGATTCCATTTGGATTGAAGAATTCCCTAGCCATCTTTTCCAGGGTGGCGGTCGAAGAATTCAAGGAGTTTTTGCATAAATTTATAGAAGCATATTTTGATGATTGGACTGTTTTTAGTTTATTGAAAAATCATATTGAATGTCTAAGGATAATGTTGGATAAATGCAGATAGTGTCAAATTTCCCTGAATCTGAGGAAATGCATCTTCTTCTCACCATTTGGAGTGTTGTTAGGTCATATTGTATGCAAGAAGGGATTGTTGGTCTATCCATCTAAAATTGCCATTATAGTTGATCTACCCCTGCCTACTTCAGTCAAACAATTGTGCACTTCGCTAGCACATACTGGGTATTACAAGAAGTTTATTAAAGGATATTCCTAGATTACAACACCCATGGAGAATCATTTGAAGAAATATTGTCAGTTTAGTTGGACAGAAGCGTGCTAACAGAGCTTTGACACACTAAAACAGAAAATGGTTATTGCGCCTATTCTAGTTTTTCCAAATTGGAGCAAGGTGTTTCATGTGCATGTCAATGCATCTTCCATTTCCTTGGGAGAAGTGTTAGCACAACCTGGAGAAGGAGATATTGACCATCCATTATCTTTTTCTAGAAGGAAGCTATCAACTGCTGAGATCAATTACACCCCCACTAAGCGAGAAGGGTCAGCCATGGTGTATGTGCTACAAAAATTTCCCCACTATTTGTTGGGAGGACAATTTAAAATGTTTACCAATCACTCAGTGTTGAAATACATAGTCAACAAGCCAGTGTTAGGGGGGATAATATGCATATGGCTTCTTCTATTTCAGGACTATGAATTTGAAATCATAGTAAAACCAGGCAGAATGAACAAGTGTCCTAAACACTTGTTGAGGTTGGAAAATGGAGAAGAAACCACTAGCTTGGATGATGCACTGTTAGATGCACAATTATTTTCCATTAGAAAGATTGATGACAACTTCGCAGAGATAGTCTAGTTCCTATCAACAAGAATGGCACCTAGCGAGTACACAATTCCTCAGAAGAAACAACTAGTAGTGCGCGTTGCATACTTTTCACTAATAGTTGGACAACTATATAAGATGGGACCTGATGAGATATTGAAAAGATGTGTTATGGAGGCAGAGCGACCATTGATCCTCGAAGAATCTCATGAAGGAATTGCAGGAGGACATTACGCAGGAAAAGAAACTACATAGAAGGTTCTTAGAGCTGGCCTTGGGTGGCCTACTTTACACAGGGATGCTAAAGATTATTTCATAGCCTGCGATGTATGCCAAAGAGTTGAAAAACCGTCCAAAAGAGATGAAATTCCATTAGCACCACAATTGACCCTACAAGCATTTGAGAAATGGGCCACTGATTTTGTGGGACCTATATAATATAAACCCACCAAGAAAGTGCACAGGAGCAAGGTACATAATTACAACAACATAGTACTTGACTAGATGGGCCAAAGAAAGAGCAGTCAAGGATTGTAGTGCAACTATAGTTGCACACTTCATATTTGATGACATAATAACTATGTTTGGATGCCCAAAGATCCTTATGAGTGATCAAGGCACACATTTCATAAATAAAACAATTGAAGCCCTGACCAGGGAATTTGTATTCCATCATCAGAAGAGCACACCTTACTATCCACAAACAAATGGGACAGTGGAAGCATTCAACGAGATCTTGGAGACAACAATGACGAAGATTTGCAGTGTGAATAGGGATGACTGGGATTTAAGAGTACCAACAGTGCTTTGGGCCTATAGAACCACTTGCAAGAAGTTAACAATGTAGACCCCTTTCAAGTTCGTATATGGTCTTGAAGTCATTGTCCCAATGGAATTTCTGGTACAAAGCTTAATAATTGTTTCCTTTACAAATATGGATGACACTGGTGTTGTTCAAGAGAGTCTTTCACAGTTGGTCGAATTGGAGGAAGACAGATTTGTTGCAAGATTTCATCAGCAAGTACAGAAGGATAGAGAGAATGCCTACCATGACAAGAACATCAAGAAGAAGGCTTTTAGACAAGGTGATCTAGTGCTAGTATATGCCAGTAAGTTCATCAAGCATCCTGGGAAGTTTAGAACACATTAGCTCGGGCCATATGAGGTTGCTTATATTACGAAAGGAGGAGTTGCCTAGTTGAAGGATTTAACGAGAGAATGGAAGGAAGGATTAGTGAATGGGAGTTGGTTGAAGTTGTACTATGACAACCAGTTGCCTCACAGCTCTAAGTAAAATCATAAGTAAAAGGGTCTAGGTACCAGGTACAGTTGAAAATGGGTACCAGACACAGAAAATATAGTCTGCATAAGGGAAGGAGAGGAGGCATGGAGAATAAAGGAAGAGTTGCACTATGCAGCCTAAAGTGGAAGTAAAATAGAAAGTTCAGATCTAGAGTGCCTTGGGATGCATCACAAGTAAGTGTTGGAGGCTTGTTGGCCCTTGGTTAAGGAAATAAGTGAAGAAGAAGGAAGAAAAGGAAAAATGCGAACTACGCAGAAGACACAGTGACTGTTACTGGGTCGAAGTGAGCAAAAGAGCAGAAAATACAGAGCAAAGTCCAAGAAAGAAAGTCATTGGAAGAGGAGATCGAGGATGATAGATCAAAAAGAAAGAAGGATTGTGGACAACTTAGAAAGAAGAAAAATCCACCATTAGATTCTTTGGAGCACAGCGTGAGAAGGAAGGAAATCCAGGCTGGCGAAGCCCTGAAAACGTGGGTCAAGTTGAACTAGGGTTTTGGTATCTAGGGTTTTGACACCTAGGTATTGGCCAAAGGATGTCGATGAGTGATTGCAATGTATAAATAAGAACCTACATGAGGGAAAGAGGTTTGATCTAGTAGTTTTCATCATTGTTACTATTTTCATTGTGTGATTGAGTGAGTAATATCGAGTGAGAGAGAAGTGTTGAGTAAGATAGCCTTCTGTATTGTAAGATATTCAACTGGGTGTGAAGATCAGTCCTACAGCTGGGTGCATGGGAAGGGGAGAGATAGAGAGAGGAAGAAAGAAGATCTGCTAGCTAAGAGCACAGACAAGAACTGTATGCTTCATCTTAATACATTATAAAGAATAGTTATGTGGATGTAGCCCTAGAAAGAGGGTGAACCACGTATATTTTGTGTTATTTGTGATTGATACTCTGTTCTTTTTATTTGATACACTATTATTTCATTACTATGGTATATTTGATAAGATGTGTGGAATAGATCTAAGATGATAAGTGTTATATGCATGTTGTATTGTTCTAGTGTTGGATCCACTTGATTGTTCCCTTGGTTGTAGACATCTCTGTCCTACAACTCCCCCATATATGATTCAGGTGAGACTGCATATGCTTCATAGGTGTAGCTGAAAGGGCCAGTAGTTAGGGTTTGTTGGTGCACTCTTGGAGATGAACCCTGGGTATGCCCCTATGCCAACACTATTTTTTCGCCAAAGGGGGATATTTCTTAGGAAAACACCCCCTTACAAATTTATGTGATAAGAGGATGTAACATATGAAGTGTTTCACTATCATGTAAACTTCATACGCCTTCTTGTCTATAGTAGGGTAATTTAGTTCGGCCCCTTGGATATTAGTGCTCATAAATGAGATCGGGGCCTCATTGTTGTCATCATCCTTCTGCTTCAATACTACAACTAACGATTGGTCGGAGGCAAAAGTATAGAGGAAGAAATATTTTCTAAAGTCAGGACTTCGCAACAATGGATATTGAGATATTGCAGTCTTAATATTGTTGAAAGCACTTTTTTTGTTCATCATCCCACTTAAATTCAACATCTTTATGGATTTTATTTTGTAAGGGTTTGATAGTTTCAATGAAATCGGGGTGAACTTTCTCACAAAATTAATTTTCCCGAAGAAGGATTGCATAGACTTTTTGTTGTGGGGTAATTGAAGCTAAGATATAGCGCTAATTTGTTTTGGGCCTATGCAGATTCCTACTTGAGATATAATATGATATAGTAGTTTACCTTCCTTGACACCAAAGATAGTTTTCGTAGGGTTTAATGATATACCGTATTTCCTACACCTCTTGAAAATATAGGTTAAGTGTTGGATGTGACCTTCTTTGTTCTTTGAATACACAGTCATGTCATCCAAATAAACTACTACACATTTGTTGATTAGTCCCTGAAACGCTACGTCCATGGCCCTTTGGAAGGTTTCCCCTACATTGATTAACCCAAATGGAATGCATTTATAAGAAAAGGTTCCCCTCTTGTTTCGAAAAGTAGTTTTCAAATGGTCTTCCTCTGAAAATAGAACATGGTTGTAACCTGAAAAACTGTCCAGCAGAGAAAAAATCTCAGAACCAGACACAGTCTGTAAGATTTTCTCTATCGGTGGGATTGGATAGTTTTCCTTTTCTGATCCTCTGTTGAGGTTTCTGAAATCTACACACAGGCGGATCTCCCCAGAATTGTTCCTCACAAGAACCAAATTTTCTACCCATGCAGAGTGTCTAACTTGGAATATAATCTTAGCGTCTAGTAATTTCTTTAAATCTTGACACATGAAAGGCTCCAGGGATGTGTGGTACTTCTGGAGCTTCTGTTGGAAGGGTTTCACTCCGGTATTTAACGAGATTGTGTGTTGAATGATACAAGTATCATAAGTTTTCAGATATCCGTAGGACTATGAAAAAACATCTTGATATTGTCTGAAAAGTTTGAAATAGGCCTTCCTTTCTTCTTTAGATACTATCTTGCCGAGATTTATATTCTTGGGGTTTTTCGGGGTTCCTAGATTTATCGTCTCATACATGGGATATGAACTCCCCATCTTTGTGTTTGTTGACCCTTTGAATATTTTCCTTAAGTCAAAAAGGTTTTATAAATTGGCTACCCCTTTTGGTATCGTGTGAAACCTCGGTTTGTCAGTCGCTTGATCTGTTTCAGCTCCTTATGCATTGGGATCAATTCCTACTATTTGTTCCTGAAATACTTCATTGTCGATAGCCAGATCCTTATAATTTTCCTGATTGGTTAAGAAATTTATGATCTGTTCATCTCCTTCAAATGCCTTCCAATTAGAAATATTGTTGAGCACCGACAATTTGTAGAGTAGCTCCACAGTGAACTGGGAGGCTTCATAGTCTTCTAAATGGGATAGCCTTCAGGTAGTGGTGGCCAGGGAATCAACAAGAGTGTTCCTTTCTCTATGGATAGATGTAATGTTGAAGACTTCAAAATGTTCTATCAGTCTGTGCACTTCTTGTTGGTAATTCCTTAGGTGGGGAGAGTTTCAATTTATAGTGTTCCTTACTTGTCTAACGATGATTTTAGAATCTCCAAAAACCTTTAGTTCTTTAACGTTCAAGTCTATGGCTTTCTTTATCCCTTATACTAGAGCTTCATACTCAGTAGTGTTGTTTTTGCACTCAAATTCTAGTCTACAGGACAAGAAATTTCGTTTACCTTTGGTATCAATGAGGATACACCATGTTCCTGATCCTTCTTATGACTTGGACCCATCAAAGTACAAGGTCCAAACTTGTGAGCAAAAACCATCAATTTATTCTTTCCTACAACTTTCCTCCTTTCCTCCTATATCCTATTGTTGCTTTGAACAAAGGTTCTTGATAGAAGAGGATTTTTTCCACCGCCATCGGCAAATTTTATTGAAAAGTCATTTTGTAGTTTTGAGTAAGAGGGACATCAGATGAGAGGGAGGAGAAATTCTCGAAATTAGAGTCGCAGGAATAATTTCCCAATATGGGGAAATCTGTTGAAGAGGGTTCATTGAGGATTTCTAATTCGGTGACATTATGTTTCAAATATCTTTCCATGTCGATCCTGATCATATTCATGTTCCCTTTAATGGCAACCAAAGGTGAGCCTAGTATGTACTAAAGTATATGTTTAACTTCTTGGACCAATATTGACTAAGTAGCAATCCATAAGATTCTAGGATATATACTACAATGATGTCAATTACTTGAACAAATTTCGGGTGAGTCGTCATCCTGATCATGACATCTTTGAGCTCTCCCATAACTTTCACCTGGTTTTTTTCTAGTTGTATCACATGTTTATCACTTTTGAGAGGGACCACGTTTATTTTCTTTCATATAGAAAAAGACATAACATTAGAGGATGCCCCTAAGTCAACCAAAAAATTGTGGAGGTTTTTGTTGAAGACTTCAAATGTCAAGAGGAACGATGGGACGAAAGGATTTCCCTTCTTATATTCAAAGCAAGAGTTCACAATTGGTTTATTTATTAGATCCAAAAGGGATCGACTTTCTCCTTGGTCAGTGCTTGTTGTAGGATTTTCTACTGACTTCAATGCTTGTAACAAAAAGTCCTTTTGTTGAGGGATTCTACACATGTCGATGACCGATATATTTACCTTCAATTTTTTCAAATATTCTACTATGTTGTATTATAGATTGGGCGATTCTCGGGTATGGGTGTTTATAGGATTTCTTCGGGAGAAAGAAGTTTCTCTACAGTGATTGGACATTGGATTCCCTCCCAAATTTTGGGTAGTAGTAAGGTCATTTGAGACAGGCAGACCCCTACTTCACGTTTTCACAGCCAAGACCTCAGCAGGTGGTTCTTGAACTTCAAATAGATCATCGCAAGGCATTAGTAGGTCAAGGTCCCATATCAACATGCTTGTTTCTTCCGGTGGATCAAATTCTTGTTGATCAGAAATATTCATAGTTGAGACACTTGATTGTTTGGTAAGGGAAACCTCATCTAGAAATCGATTAGCCATCAAATTCATGGCATGCACCCATTGTGGTCAGTCTCTTTCAGAATGTTTCTCTTGGTGATAGGTACAGAAAGAGTCGTATACTACATTTCCCATATCGATGTTTTAGTTGAATGGGGGAGGTTCAATTTCTTTGAACAGTGGATTTATTTTTAAAAAGGGTTTATAGGGAATCTAGCCTTGGTTTCCTTCC
>ML838451.1:24903-44349 GCA_009831015.1 Picea engelmannii | reverse complement strand
AGGACAAGTCTGGCTGAGAAGAAGAAAAGATGAGCCCTCAAGGGCCATGCTCAAGTCAATCTGCTCTCGTACTCCATGTCTAGGACCATGTGGGCCTCGAGACATGATCTCCTAGTTATCCCTAGGTATCGGGGATAACAGGTCCCATATCAAGTCATGAACTGATAACCCTTGGGAAGCATAACCCTGAAATACACCAACTCCCGGAGTCTCCTGCATATGAAACATGGCCTCATCTCGAAATGAATCCATCCTCCAAGTCTCTACCAAGATCCATACGGCCTCCATCAACTGCACATGCTGATGCCAGAATGAGGTGTTGCAAGACCTCCGTGAGACACCCACAAGCGATGCGCTCCTCTCAACATTGAAGCTCAATGGAAAGTTAGAACAAATCCCCCCTGCAAAGGTCCACTCGCCTCTGTCAGTCAGTGAAATGCCCAACCCTGCAATCCCTGGGTCTCATGCTATCCTCTGTCGAAGATCACCCTGCGGGCCCTGCACTACTCTAACCATGACTGTCTGCCCCCTGCATACATACTGAATCTTCCTCTCCTAGGTCCTCCGGCTGAAATACCTGTGACCATTGGACCTATTGTCCAGAAACTATATCTGTAAAGACACCTCTGTAGAATAAGTACATGTCCAACCATCTACATGCCAGATCATAATGATCAAGATAGAGAAATTGTCTTGCTCCATAGGGCAAGTCCCTGCAAGCCCACTCCAAACTAACCCAAGGTGGAGTATGTGGCTCTCTGGTGCAACCTGGGTCATCAGATAGTGGAACATCCTGCTAACAAAACGAACCCCCGGATCCCATGGAAAACTTGGAAGTTAATCAATTCCAGTCTCCGCTGGTTGCTCCAGTGTCAGACTGATCACTGCCGGAAGTCCCCCATGCTCATCCTCATGAGTATCTGTATCAGTGTCGGCCTCTGGGTTGTCTTCTATCATCTGGCCTATGATGCTCATCATCACACACAAGATGCTAATCATCACACACAAAGCCTCAACTGTCTACCCATCATGACCCACCTATGTCCTGCTATATGCCATAAAGGCACTCATGTCTGGTGGTTTCGGCCTAACCACTCTCCATGTCTCGTCTCCCATGCAATTGTTGATACTGTAAAGGTGATCTCTCATAGCTATAGGATGCTGCAAAGGAGAGGCATCTACATGCTCCCCGAAGTGTGTCTCCTCCCTGCACATCAATACACCCCTTTGGATCTTACTGTAAACCTTTGCATGTCTTTGTGAGTCATCACTCACCATTGTATGCTCCTGCATACACACGTAGTCCCCTGCAACATTAACCTCTACATGAAGGTCAATCCCTCTCTAGACACAAATGGAAGTATCATCAAAACTGCCCCTGGCTCTGGAGCCCCCATGTGTAGGTGAGTACCTGACTGTCTCAAAGATCCTCTCATGTGCCCCCGAACCGTAACTCTACATACTCATCAATTATTCTGTGCACACCTCAGGCTCCTCCATCAACTGGTGCTCCTTTTCCAGACCACCAACATCCTCCAATGATGTGACTGAATGATGTATCTGGGTGTCCACCAAGATAGGTGAAGTGGATCTTTGACGAATCTCGTTAAGGAGCTCCTCTGATCTGGACTCTGATTCTTGACGGGCTACCTGTGTGCCTCTCAAGAATCCTCGAGTGCTCTCCAACTCTTGAGTAAGTCGATCCACCTCCAACTCCTGCTCCCCCAAGGCTTTGTGATACATCTCGCCAATCCCCAGTAGGTAGTCCCTGTTTGTCAACAACTGCTGGAAGTCGGACCTCATCACAGACATTCTCTCTAAGAGAGTATGAAATTCATCTATGGAAAATGCCTCATCTGAACTATCATGTGCTATTGATGCCCTCCAACAACAATCGGCCATCAATGCATGCATGTCATCAATGCGCCTGGTGGTTGCCATGATCATATCCTCACTGACTCTCAATTGTATTGTCAAGTAGTGTGACTCTTGATCATAGTCATGCTGAGGTGCCACCTCATATCCCTCACTACTAGTGTCAGTCCTGCTAGTGGCAACTCCGGAATCCCCAACAACACTCTTTGCAAAAGATGAAACACTGAATTAATCCCTATCTATGATGCTACTGGGTCTGCCCATACGTGCCTGCATATCATCCTCAACTGCTGGCTCCCCCTGAATCATACTGTATCCGGTGTGAGCAACAGTATCCTCATGTGCACTCAACCTACTGCTATCATCTATGCCTGGATCCCATATAGATGTATCCAGACACGTGCTATGGTCATCCTGACTGCTAAAGAGTGCATCCTCAACCATGCAGGCCGATCCTAGAAGTAAGTTCTCCATAAACCTGTCAGTCTCCACAATTTGCTCAACTAATGGAATCTCCCAAATCTGTGACTCAATCTCCTCGTGTTGATCTGCATGTGTAAGGTCAACTGTCTGCACATCCTGTATCTCCTCCTGCATCTGTGGATCTACAAGTCCATGGCGTGCATCCCTCATGTGCGGCTCCTCTATGCTACTACTATCCTCATATGATGTGGTTGTCATAGGTGTTTGTAAAGATGACAGATGTGTCACGGCCACCATAGGAAGCTGGTCATCTGTAGGTGCTAACATGTGTGAATCCTCACTAGTGTCACCACTCTGCTGAGGTGTAGGGTCATCAATGGTATGTGATATGTTTGTTGAGACACTAGTGACTGGTGCTATCGTCCTGTCCATCCGATTGCCTATCCACTATACAAGGGTCACTATCCTCCTTAAGCGTGTGAGAATCATCAACCTCTATGCAAGAGTCACTATCACTAGCCTCTGTGCAAGAGTCACTATCATCATCGGACTACTCCAAATCAACATCTATCGCTCCATCCTCACACACCTCATCATCACTGTCATAGTGTACCTCAATAGTGTGCTTCTGATCCTTACCCCTGCACCTATGATATGGTTTCCACGGCCCCTTGCAATAGTGGCAAGGTTGTGTGCTCCTAATGGGCGTGGGGTTTCTCTGTTCTTCCCACCATCTAGCTGCTACTTTTCTCTTTTTATCTGCTATGATGATCCCGTGTAAAATATCCTCTTTGCTCCAATGGGGATTTCTATAGGCTGCATACTGTTGGAAGGTTATTAGGGCCTTAGTTTCCTCTCTAAGGGAGGAATATTTTATCTCCAAGCATGTTATCTCAAAGGATATCTCGTCCATTTCTTTCCAACTATCCATTTATCCCTATGAGAGACCCCTTAGGTTGGCAGGATTTAAGCTCTGATACCATTGTAATGTTCCCAAGAAGATGCAAGGAACATCATGGTTTTGGGTGTCTTTTAAAACTTTTTCTGGTTGTGGTATTTAGTCAAACACTTCGCTGACCTACTTGTTTACATGTGTTTACTTGCAAAATGGCCTCTTGATTTTGGCCTTAGGGTTTATGTTGATGATTTTATATGTGTTTGTAGAAATAAACAAGAATATATAATCATGGAACATACCTCAACCATATGCAATATGATATACAAGCCAAAAACATCTCAAATTTGCTTTTATTCATGAAATAGAAGAACCTGCTACAATGAAGATGTTGATCTGGAATGCTCAATAGATGGCTAAGAAGATAGACAATAGAAGATGCTACAAAATGATCCAAAAGAAGACTACAATAAGCCTCCAAAGGCTGAATATACCAAGAATACCGATACCAGGGAAATCTGGGTTGTATGAAGTGTTAACCCCCAAGCTGGAAGATGCCATGCCCTGCTGAAACTGTCAAACCCTACAATTTCGGCCCTACTGTCAAGGACCTCCAAATGCTATGCTGAGGATGCCGAACTGTAGATCGGGATGAATGGAAGCCCCTCCTGAAATCTCAAACCGAAATACCAAGGCAAACTCCTCCAAATGCTAAATCCTCCAAGTGAGTTGCGCCCTCTTGAAATTGACAAACCCTACAATTTCGGCCCTGATGAAGGAGGCCTCCAAATGAGTCCAAACTCGACCAAATGATAGATCGGGGTGATAGGATCCCCCTCCTGAAGTCTCAGGTCGAAATGCTATGGATAACGCCTCCAAACTAAGTAGATATGAATCTCAAAAATGTCCTCCTTCTCTCCAATTCGTCCCACTGCTCTAGGAAATAATCTGAACCATAAAGCTCTCTCAAGAGGCACTAGAAATCATGGCTAAGGCCCTTCAAGTAAAACCCAAATGCTCAAATTTCCAAGAGCCCTCTCAAACTCCTACAACAAACCTTCCCTCAAGAATGGTGTGCCCCCCCTTTGCTGGAAACCCCCAATGGTGTGCCCCTCTTCCTTCCTGTGCATGTGGCTGGTGTAGAATCCTCCTGCACTGATGTAGAACCGAACTAGAATGGCATGGGAGAGTTTTGCATCTCTGAGACCAAGCTTGGGACAAGCTAGGTGGAATCTTTCACCATCGAATCGTCCTCTAGGGTTTGTTAAGTCAAAACCCTCAAAACCCCCAATGTTGGGCTCACTAGCTAGAAGCCAGATATCAAAATATGATCATACATGAATGAATGAGTAGAGGCCCTTGCCTTTCCTTTATACTTTTTGGCTCACCTTGTCCCTCCAAAGTGACTTTCATTTTATTAATATTTAATTAATTAATTAAATCACTTTAATTAATTAATTAACCTTTTTACCTTTGAAAAACACCTTATCTCTCTTTGTGGCTTCCCTGGCCACTGAAAGTCACTTCTCACTATCCCATCCTGTAGTGTTGCTCCTCCCGATTCCAATGAGCTATTACACTGAGAGGTTCCTCCAAGTAATGTGTCCAAAATGACCTCTTCAGTGAATTTAATTAACTTATAGCCCAAAATAGTCAAAACCATGGAAATTGTCGGAATGCAATGGAACCAAAGCCAACCTGTGCAGAATGGCTCATAATGATGAAATATGATGAAAAATGCAAGCCGGACCCCACAATGCCTCTCAATAACCCCTGTACTCGCTATAACATCCATCTGGCTACTTTGGTCATCATAAACCTCTGCACTGTGATGATGTCCCAATGTGGGGACATTACAACCTTGTGTTGTGCTCAGCCACAGGCACGTCCAACTCTACAGATCTCCTTTCTCACTGCGTTACATAGGAGAATCATCTGGAGTTTTTCTCAACTCTCTGTAAGGAGGAGGCCATCCCTACGTTCCAACTCTGTCTCAAATAGGAACCACAAACCCCTCTCAGGGGCTTTCTCTTAGGTTTGTAAGCTGGAGAATGTCTCACGTAGTTGCAATCATCAAAAAATTATACCAAGTGTAAATAAAAGCCAGGACCAATAAGTTAACCCTGCCACTGATCATTGATGTGAAGGTTGTAGTCTTAAATACCAAGTGATCATAATTTTAATATTAAAGCAATGTCAGATTTGGCCAAATGAATGTGTATACCTGACAGGCTTAGGCAGAAGGATCCTCACAGGAGTGTCTAGTTGTTGTATCCCTCAAATATATCTAAGGGGTTCTCAGACCACCTTGGTACGAGAGGGAAATCTTCCCGAAGTTGTTTTCGGTGCACTACGACAATCAAGACAACCAATAGGTTTGCTCAGTTGTTTCAAGGATTCTAGGTGGTCTCCAAGATAGGAGCACAATCGGTAGTAGTGTTGTCTAATGCGCAATCGTTAGACAGGATCCCCTCTATATACCTCTAAGTACAATGAAGAGACCGTAGTCTTCTTTTATACGTTGAGGTACATGAGAGAACTACAAGCCCCCGAGATGCATCGCTGGCAGAATAATGACAGCTCCTACGCTTATGGACGCCCAAATATGTCTCTTCTAAAACCCCCAGAATATTCCCAAATATTTTAATTGAATAATGCTTAAAATCACAATATTAACATGTAAACCACTTATTTCATTTATGCCAATGAGTTACACAAGTGATTATAACGATTCAAAAGATTACTTGTGATTATTCCAAGATATCCAATATAGCAATGAGATCAATGAGTATGAAGCACTTCAAATCAATAAGATATATATTTGCACTCAAATACCATAAAATTTCCTCAACAAACAGGTTTTAATCTTACAATTCTCCACAAAATCACTTAGCGATAGACCATAGACTTGCTTAAATCATACATCAAATTAATGGGCTGTTATGTGAGACCAGAAATCAACACTCTTAACTTCTCAAATTTATCCAAGCAAATTAGATCTCCTTTGCCACAAACTAGAGATAAAGATGCAATTTAATCCCAATGTCTAAGGGGTAATTTTAAGAGATTTTTAGAGCACTTTTTAACACTTAAACAGATCTGAAATGTAATTTGGAGCAGTGGTTAAACACAAATATCAGAACTGAAATGTCAATTCAATCACCTCAAAGCAAACCCAAAACATTCAAGAGGAAAACCCCAAAATACTTAGCAATTTCTTCAACACAGGGAGTATGAATTTAGAAGGCTTTGGATCACTTTAAGAAGTATAACCAGAACTGAAATATGAATTTGCAGCAGTGAAATCAGATTTAAAACCACTTTAAAATCCACTAGAAAGTTTTAAAAACTAGCTAAGACACCCTAAGAATACTACCTAAGTGTTAGAAAGAAAGACTAGCTAGAACTAGGGCCTAAAACTTACACAAATGCAAGCTATCCTAACTGTTAATTTTCTGCATAAAAAGCCATAATGGATGTAGATTTTAACCATGTCCCTACAAAAATTGGATCACTCAAAATGCAAACTAACTATCTAGAATGTTAGATCCAATGATGGCCTACAAAACCCATGTGCTACTTTCCTAAGATTAGTTAGAAAACGACTAGATCTAGTAACCTAGGGTTACAAAAATAAGAGAGAAAAAAGTGAAAGAGGGTTTAGAAAATAAGGAGGCTAGAGGCCCCCAAAAAATCACCCGAAAGGTAAGATGGCTCGCCTTAAGGGTGTGAGTGTAGCCGTGAAGTCAAAATTTCAAATGAGTGTTTTTCCACGTTTCCCAATGCAAGTATTTTCTCTCTCCAATGTAGATTAGTGCTTTGTTCTCTTGGGTAATGGAGTTAAAAGAGGCTTGGAGAAGAACTAGAAGATGTTGAAGTAAATCTCCCTTGAAGGTTGTAGCTTGTCACTATCCTACAAGAGGGTTAGAAGCAAAATCGTCTAGCTCACAAGAGGTCTTCAAAAGAGTGGATATAACCTGCAAAAGGGTTGTAACCTGTTAGTTTTACCTAGTCCCTAGTACAAGAGAATATCCAAGAAACAACTCTCAAGAGGTGTAGTTTATTAGCTAGCTCTTGAAAATATTTCTTTTAGATCCAAAATTATTCAATGAACACTTAGAAGCAATATAAAGTAGATCTCACCAAAAATTTACTTGAGGTAGATAGCATGAGTATTCAAAAGAAAGATCCACCATAAAAGCATCTCTAAGCATCCATCACAAAACCCTCCAAGAAAAATGCATCACATCAAGACACTGAGAGGAAAGCCATACCGCACCATTGGGAAAAATAGCATCATAGTATAGAGGAGCATCCACAAAAAAAAAGGTCCCCCATCAAATCTCAAGTGTTGGATTTATAATCTTCCACTCACTTGGATTTGTCCACAAATCAACCAACTTTTAGGGTTTTCCCTAAGAATATTCAAGTTTTGTCCACTTACTAATCTCTTCTAGAGATTTCCAAAAAAAATCCCTTTTAAAAATGTTTAATCCTCCTAGGGATTATCCACAATAAAAATCCCAATTTAAAAAAATCCTATAATAATTAATTTATTAATTTATCCCCTTTTTAAAAATGATTTGACTCTTTGACCATGCGATTTGGGTAAAAGCAGATTTTTTTTGTAAAAAATTTAACATATGGAAAATAAATTTCCATAAAGTATCTTTGACCAAAGCAAAAGGCCCAACAATTTCTCCTTGAAGCATGCAATCATCCTCTAATCAAGGAAAAAGTCCATCGATCCATTAAAATCCTCTATGAAGCTAGGGATTATCCTCCCCAAGTCCCACGATCTAGGCAAATATTCATTTGGTGATGTGCAGTGAGCCTCCCAAGGCTATTGAATAGTCAAATAGTTAATTTTGTTCCTCAATTAAGTGCATCAAACCTCCTTCTAGTGGAAAAATAAGTCCCAAGGCCAAATCGAACTTAATGATGTGCAAAATAATCCACCAGGAGATAACAAGTGGCATTAAATTCCTTCCAAAAGACTTCCAAGTGACTTGTATATCATAAAGATGCTTGAATAAATTATCACCCAACTTTCTAAGGCCCAAAGTCATCCAACAATCCACAGAAAATGGCAAAATAGAGGTGACGTCACCCTAGGGTATGCAACGATTTGCCTTAAAATTCATATGACTGAGCTAGGAACTAGGTCGAGTCATTCAAAAATGGTGATGATGTGGCCTATGAAATATCTCGGGCATCCGTCAAATGCATATGTGTCAACCGAATGAGGGTTAGCTAACCCTAGTGATGCCTGGCAATAGCTAGAATAATAATAACACTTTTAAGAAATCTTGGAACATCTAAATGGCATTGTTATCACACAAATTGTACTTTCCCAAAGCCAAAGGCAAGTGAATACTAAATTGGCGTAACAAGGAGGATGTCCTATCACTGTCACCTTAATAAGACACCTCTTTCTATTTAGAAGTAGTACCCCAGGGAAGACGTCCCCAATGACCTGGGGGTTTGAGACGGCTAAGGTAAAAGTAGTAAGAAAGTCCTACCCCTCTCACAGATCACTCTAATTAAAAGTTCCAAGGTTTTAATGAGATGAAGAAAAATAATATTTAAGTGTACTTGCCCAGAACAAGACAACAAAAAAAGAGATACTATTTGCAAGTACCATATGATGTTAGTGCTTCATAAAACCATAGACTTTTGGAAAAATGAACAAGCTGATATAAAGACTGAAGCAATACAAATATTTATAACATCAATGTATATTTAGCAATAACTACACAGTTATGCCTTCATAATGCTTCAAGAATGAAAACAAATAATAGCCTAAAATTGACAGAATGATAATAGATGTCGGAAGCAATAAACGCAATGTATAATCAACTTTTAATCTTGATTTTAGGATGAATTTGCTGCTGTTATAGATGGTTGTAGCAATATTTTGCAACAACTGCAAATTAGTTAGTGAGTTAGTCTAATTTAGAGTTAGTAAAGGTTAGTAAAAATCTTAGGGAAAATGGTTTAAGAGTTTGTTTGGTCAATCAATCACTTGCAAGGAGTGAACTAGTGCCTTTTAGGGTAATGGAGTCAAAGTTTGCAGCGACAATTCTTAGAGGAAAACAACAAATGATAATAGGTGATCTAAAGGGATGAGTGAAATGATTGAGGTGTTAGTAACCTAAGGCCTCAATATCTAAAACCCTAGAAGGAAAAAATGCTAGAAAGTAGGTAACCCTAGGCCCTAGAGATTTCCTTCTTCTTTAGATCAAGATTGAAATAAAATGTATGAAGCTAATGAAGCAATGCTACTAGAGTGATACAAGGGTAGGGCTCTAGTGTATTCTTCAAAGGAGATATTTCCTAGCAAAATCAAGTAGGTGGAAAATTATAAAGAAAAGGAAAATAACATGTGCTTCTCCCCTAGGGTTTCAAACTAGCAATTTCATAATCTTAGAAATGAACAAATAAATGTACCATAACCATTCAAAATAAATGAAGAATTCTAGATTTTACTTCATTTATCAAGAATAATCTATCCACAAAACCCAGTGTTACCGGAAGCTCCCCCCCCCACTTAGAAGCCCCGAAGCTCGATCCGGGCAGGTGCGTCCAGGAAGCTCGGGCTGAAGCACACTTCAAAATATAGGAAGCGCGCTTCAGGGCTCTTGAGCACGCTCCCTGCCATCTCTGAAGCGTCCCCCTTCGAAGTGCGCTTCCAAGGGTGCTTCACAGGTGCTTCCGAGGAAGGCCCACGCGCTTCCAAGGGGGAATGAGGTGTTTGGGTGTGCAGTTGAGGGTTATTTTTCCTTACTAGTGCTATTTCAAGAGGTCCCCACCCCCTCCATTTCACCCACCCTAGTAATTAATGGTAATTCTTAAATTCTTAAATGAAAGATAAAGGAGAATATCACTTTTACTTAAATTTTTAGCATTACCATTAATTGTTTCAAGATGTTTGAGAGTGGTTCCAACCTCATTGGACTTCATATGGAGAAAGTAGAAGTTTAGGTCCCATTCAAAATTCAGCAAACTTAACAGTGTTCAGGATTTCAAGAATGGCAAGATTGCAATGTTTCCACTGGATTCTATCATGTATGAGGGTATGGAACTGACATTTAATCAAGAGAACCAAGCCCTTTATGTACCTCGATGTTGGTGGCATTGATTGTTCAACTCTTTTGTCACGACCCCAGTAAAAATGTACCCTTCACTCAAGTATAAACTCTTTTGTTGAACTCTTCTCTTTGTCGTCGTGTCAGGTGACTTAGTGGTGTATGTGCACACCAACCTCCGTATTATATACAGGCAGAGAGAAGAGTGGTTGAAGGGAAAGACAAATATGTGGGATGTGTTTCTTGATGATATGGGTTTGAACAACAGTGTTGAGTTGACATTAGCCAACTTGGATCTTAATGAACTAGTGCTAGAGTCAGTCACTTTTGATGATGGTGATCCTCTTGAGGGGTCATCCTCCACATCAACAAATGCACGGATTGCATTGGATATAGGGGAGGAGGAGGAGGATGGAGGAGAGAGCAGTGGTAGTGATGCCAATCTTGATGATTATGGCATGGAGGACTCTAGAATCTAGAATCTAGATGGTTGATGCTCGAATGATTAATCATTGATGAACTATGTATTATGGATGTCGTTTCTATCTATATTGATGTACAAATATGCATGTTTTCATATATTCTACAACTAATTTGTCTTTCTACATATTTTTTTGAATATAAATGCAATATATATAAAAAATTATATATATATATATATATATATATATATATATATATATATATAACAGACGCTTCCCGGACGCTTCGCTTTAGAGGATTTTTGGAAAATGATGCTCCCGCTTCTGGCAACACTGACAAAACCCTAGTTGAAGACTTTCCACCATGAAAATGCCAAAGTACACCAAGAATAGCCTCTCCAAGAAGTTGCACACTAGTTAATAGCCAAGTATCCTTAAAGAGGGCCGAATTTCAGACCTCACACTTGTGTGAGCGAAATATGATGAAAAATATAAGAGATTTATCCCTTATTTATACAATAATCGTGACCTGTAATTACAATTTAGGTCAAAAAAAAGGCCGACATGGCCAGTTTACATCAAAAATCTAGTTTTACATCAAATTAACAATTCAAAACCCTAATTTGTCTTTAGGGATGACGTCATGCCCCTCTTAGGGTGATGTTAGTCCCCATCATGGAACGCTAGGCCTCAAAAGGCCTCAGACGCTGCCACACGTGCCAACCAAGCCGTCCTCATGCCAACACCCTAACTGGATGACGTCAAGGCTCAATATGATGACGTCAGGGACCTTCAAGGGCCAACATCATGGTTGAAGGGAAAGACCCCCCTAGGTCCAGGCTTGCCAAAGTGTCTCTGGTGGAATGTCCTTCTTTTTCTTCAGTGCAAGCCTCTAGTGTCCCTCTGCCCCTGGCTGGGGTCACAACATCCATCTGGTGGGGTTTTTTCCCCATGGAGGTCCGAACTAATCATCTCCCCATATGTACCTATCCATCGAGTATGGTCCTACAACAACAACAAGTACGCCCTCCATGGGCTCATAAGTCATAGGAATCATATCAATGTTAATCACATATAATAATCAATTTACCCAAACATGTGCATCAAACCCCTTTTTACCTAGACAAATGCTCAAAGACGTTATGCAATTTAACAAGCTAGGTTTGGAGACTGTCTTAGGATGTCCTATTGGGCTAATCCTCCTCAGGTTTGGGGTGTTTCCTAGGTGAAGACCAATCTAGGTCATGTAGATGCATGAGATGGTGTAGGGAATGTTTGGGAAAGGGATGCAGTGATAACAGGGAAATGTAGGTCTTACCTGTGGGTGCCTCTGTAGAGGGAAAGATGCACCTTGTCATGGATGCCATTGTTTCCTAGCCCATTCAATGCCTTTTACTCTTTGTCTTATTTCTTTTTCTTTTCAAGAGAATAGCTGGAGGACACTGTCCTAGCGTGGTGACCAGTGGTGACAGCGTTACCCACAAGCATTTCACAGAAATGAGAAGGTTGGCTTATGATGAGACCCCCTTTCTCTTGGATATGTGAACAAGAGCCACTACCCTGGTTTGGTGATGAGATGGATGGTAGTGTCATACCGCTACATGCCCATGGACCTAATAGGCCGGCTCATGATGAGACCTCCTATCCACCAACTAGATCTTGAGTTTTATTTTATTTTATGGGTCCCCTTTTCTTGTTGAGAAGCCTTTTATTACTTTCTCGGGAATCCCTAGGCGAAGCATCTCAAGGTTTCATCTTGGTTTTTAAATTTTTCCAGCTACTTTTACCCTCTGGGCCTTTATCCCCTTCTTCCCACAAAACAAGGTACAACCCTTACTAGTTTGGCAAACTCAATGCCTGAACCAATGTAGGGGAAAGATGAGAGGGATAATGATGAAAAGTGGTAAGTATGGAAGGAATGGACGATGACCTTTCATAGACCCACCCAGTGGAAACTCATCCCTAAGGGAACCAACTTACTAGGGCACTCTGTCATCCCCCCAGGTATGGACAAGTTAAAGAGAATAATTTCCAAGAAAACATCATGAAACAAAAGAGAATTCAATACACATATTCAAATGTTTTGAGAATCAGAGTGACACATACCATGATACCTGGAATCATTACCTCATGGAGCAAGACCCACTGCTACTTCAGAATTAGGTCAATGGGATGTGTTGCCGCCTTATACACACCTGGGCTAACGTGGAAGAAATCTCCAATCCACTTGGTGTGTCCTTGGGGGCAAGTTTTGAGTCAAGGTGTTGTCACCTGATCCTCAACTCCTCCATCTAGGCCAACTCCTAGCGAAGCCAAGGGGGGTAGTCCTTATGAAAAATAATCTAAGGCTTTTACTCTACTGAAACTAAAAAGAAAAAACTATTCTAGGAGTTTATTTGGAAACACAAGATAAAAATAGCAACATAAATTAATCAAAGGATACAACCTATGAAAAACCCATAAACATTAATCATTCACCACATAACTTTAAATCAATAGATAAGCTGACAAGAAATAAATAAAGATAGACCAGTGTCAGATAAAAGTAAATGTGAAGTGATGAATGTGTCGCGATAATTTTATCTTGAAGATTTTGTTTAAGGAATTTGGGATATTAAAAAGGTCTTTGATTTCGTGAAGTGGGGATTGAAGTCGGGGTCCCCAGTCTTTGTGTGCAAAGTGAATGTGGCCTTTTTGCTTTTTATTCGACAATCTTAGAGACTTACCGACTGGGTGTGTCGTAGGTCCAACGAGGAGAGTTTCCCCCTGACTTAATACAATTTACCCAGGGTAGAGGTCTTAGATGAATAACACAACTAAGAGATTTCCCTAATTATACTAGAATGCGTTGCTCAAATCGTTTCCGGGTTCCCAAAGCCACTTGAGCGTAGCAGTAGGATTGCATACGTGATTGAGCAACTTGGGTTTATTTCCAATATTTTGCAAAAAAGGAAACTAGCAATTAGTATTCTATGAAAGCAAATCTAAAACTTTGTAGTTGATTTTAGGACTTCAATTAAGTGAGACGATTTGTGTTATCTTTTTTTATGCAGAATTAAAGCTAAAGAAAGTAAATAAAGCGGGAAACAACCCCGAAACAAGAAAAGGAAAAAGACACTTGTTTCCCCCCCAGGGGCAGGGGAAACGATGAGAGACGAGCTTTGTGGCTCGCAAACTTTATTACAACTCTACACTACTTTTTTTTGGATGTACTTGATCTTTATAATGCGAGATCAAGGCTTACAATGCCTTTTTTAAGTAAAAAAAAATGGACCAGGGAGTTCCCGGTAACACCGGGGGGTTCTGAAAAAGGTTTAAACTTCGAAACTTGGGCGGAGCCTCCCCTTGTACCTGTTACTTATATGTGAAAACAACAAATTGTTAGCACGAAAGATGGCCAAAAACACTTTGGGAAGTGTCTTTGGTCAACTCTAAAAAATGCAAAATTTAACTAAGTAAATCTAGGCTAAAGCAAGCAAAAATAACTAAGGAGTGAGAGCTAGAAAGCTAGCCTCCTTAGGGTCTTTTAGACTGATTTAAAATCAGCAATTAAAGCACTTTTTAATTGCAGAATTTATAATTGAAAGCTCACACAGATCTGCCTACTATTAGCCTCGAAATTAAACTATGAAAAAATGGCTAAAATAAGGCAAAATATTGATTAGATCTAGATACAAGTAAATATTGTTTCAATTAACTTTAGATCTGATATTAACAGTTGCATGTAACAGATTTAGGACAGAATTTATCTAAATCAAATCAAATACCTCCTTGCATGCAAACTAGTAACCAAAGGAAACCAATTTTTAAAGAAAATTTTGAGTAAGAGAGGAAGATACAACTTGCTGAGAAAGAGAACTTGGGAAATGGAGTCTTAGAAGTTGTGAAAAGGAACTATGTTGCTTATAGATCTTGGAACTTGCGGAAAGTGTAACCAAACCCATCCACATCTCCAAGAAAAAGGTACTTAATCCAAGAACACCTACATCAACTTGTTAAAATTCGGAAACCCCTACAAGAGATCTCATACAAAACATATTAGTTAACCGAAACCTTTATGAAATGGAAAAGGCTCTCAAGCAAATGAATTGTAGAATTTTCAAATGTAACCAAGCTTTACAAATTCAAACCTATGGAATAACAATATTCTTCTTAAGCCAAATCTTAACAAAACAAATGCAAGTAACTTAAAAGATATCACCTCATGAATGTAGCACCATCAACAATTGACATTCACACATTGGAACACTCCTTCATATATCTCCAAAGCCTTTTATTCAATCTTCAATAGCAAAAATATGATACATTACAATGATAGCGTCTTCCCAAAACTCCAACTAAACAATGGAGAGGGGTTGACCTTGCTTTATAACTAGTTGGGTGACAACTCCAAAGGAGATGTGCAAGTCATGAAGGAGTGGCACATAGGTTAAGGGGAGATGCGCATAAGTGAAGTGTGGTGAGTGTGGAGTGGAGAGAAAATGGAGTGAGGGTGAGTGGGAGTGATGTGAGGCGAAGTGAGGGTGAGTGGGAGTGAACTCGAGTGAGTGGGAGTGTGAGGGCAAGTGAGCAACCTTGGGATGTGCGCTATCCCTTCTAAGTGCGCCACATAATACATATGCTAAGTGGGGTTGAGTCCCTACATTTGGATCTCCTCCATGCCATGTCACTCTAGTGAAGTCACCTCCCTCTTTAGTAAAATCTCCCAAGCTTCATTTGTTTGGGGACAAAGAAAAAACATGTTCCCCAGTTTTCTTAAAAAATAGGGAATTAATTAAATGACCCATTTTCCGTATTTTTGGAGATAAATTCTTTTTTTTGGTGATAAAAATCACTCTTTTGCCTCGACAGAAGGGAAATTGGGGTTTACATGGTACTATGGCTTGGAAAACGAGCATAAATATGGCATTTGACAATGATTGATGCCATATTTTACAACTTATTGACTTACAATTAAAAAAAATTGTTTTTGCGGGAAATTTATTATTTCCCTAAAACATTAAGAAAAACCTATCAAACCTAGCTGCAACTTCCATATGACTCAATCGAAATAACCTAGCATGAACTCATATACATTTAGACAATAGACATTGGTTATACCATGCCAAGGCCTAACCACCAGCACATACTCCAGCTTTGGAGTCAGTCTCTGAGTGAAAAACTTAGAAATTATTAATCACTCACTAAGGCAGGAAAAAAATAATTATAAAGTGAAAAAAAACACTCTAGAATACATGCTCGTACCTAGGTCTTAGGTGGACAATAGTATTTTACAATATTTCATGCTCTAGTCATTTATTACAATGCCCCCGGAGGGATGGAAATGCGAAAAAAGTGGTCTTTTGAAAGACCTGTTGAACCTGTGAACTCTGACTTCTAAGCATCTGTTTGCTCAGTCTTTGGCGGCCCATCTTCAAATTCAGCTAGTGCAACTCGGTGGATAACAGGATGGATGTTGCTGTTGGTGATAGATGGGACGTATTATCCATCAAAGTTGCACTAGGATGGACTTCCAGCGAGCTGCCAAAGATTGAACATTATTGTTCAAAATTCAGAGTTCAGAAGTTCAGCCGGTCATAAAGACCACCTTTTTTCTCGTTACATTTCCATAAACATTTGTAATAAGAGATGTTGCATGATGAACTTGTAAAAGGTCTTAGCCACCTTAAGTCCTAAGCGTGAGTTATACTCTGGATTTTTTTTTCACTTACTAATTATATTTTGCCGTTTTCAAGCAATTTATAATTTATGAGTTTTTTCACTCAATTCCTCCAGAGTTGGAGTATATGCCCATGGTTAGGCTTGAGCATGGATCTAAGCCTAGTGTCTAATGTATATTACCATGTCAAACATCCTCCTAGAGTCTTATGGAAATGTACTAAGTCCCCCCTAGGTTTTTTTAATTTTTTCAGTTAATTAAAAAATTGCCAGAATTCGACAATTTTTATTTAAAAAATAAAGATGTATTAAAAAAGTGGTACTAGGGGACTAAATAGGCCATGGGGATGATCATTTTTGGACCTAGAGCACCCATATTACCTAAGTACCCACTTGTTTGAGTAAAATTAGTGATTTTAATCACTTAAAATTAATTTTACTCTCAAAAACCCAAAAAAGTCAAGTAAAGGCCCAAAAGGCAAGGTGGCGCCCATAGGAGGATGTGTGATGCATCAAAGGCATGAGATATGGCATACATACATACTTTACCACATGTGCTCAAAATGGGGTGCGCACCTCTCCCTTGAGGTGGCACATTCTCCAAGGGAGATCCTCTCCCAAATCGTTGACTCCTTCAATGGTTGCAATGTGGCAGCTTGTTAATGATATGGCATGAGGAGAAGGCTACAACTCGCCCCTCCTCCTCTTACAATTGTTCCCCATCAAGATATGCGCCCCTCACACTTGGCATGCGCCCTCCTCATTGGGATCTTCACCCAAACTTGTATAAATAAGAGCATTCTCTCCCATTGTTAGCTAGTTGGAGCTTGGGAAGAAATCGCTTGTGTACTATTGCTATTGTAACACTCTTTCTCATATTTGGAATAAAAAGAAGACTTTGGAGGTCAAATTGGTGGATTGACAAAGTGTGTGGATGCTATATGTATGAGGTGATATCATTTTGTTGTTTATTGCTTTGATATTTTGGTTAATGTGGCCTTATAGGAGTACTATTACTCAATAGGGTAAGATTGTTAAGCTAGTTTGATTAGTTGTCTTACTATTTATGTACTTGAGTGGTTTTAGATGCAATATTTGTTTGGTTTAACATATTTTGTTGTAAGATCTCTCTTGTAGGTGATACCATTTTCTAACCCTTTTGTAAGCAACCAAAGTGATTGATACCTCAACTTGGAGAAGCGGATGATCTAGTTTGACTCCTCCTTTCTTCCAAGTCTTTGAAGAAAATCCCTCCACAATCCATCAAGGACTCCATTACCCAACACATTCCAAGCACAAGTTTGCTCTTTCTCTCCTTCTCTTGAAAAGCAAAATTCATTGGTTACATTTATATATATGCAAGCATGTTTAGATCTATTTTGTTTAGCTAAATCATAAGTTCTTTCATGCATGCAAGTGGTAGCCTAGATCTGATTTCTTTTCTTTAAAATTGTTATCCTAAGAATCTAGATCTAGCATAGGAAGATAGTCATTTTGCTCTAAAATTTTCTGAAATTTTTAGAGGGTTAAAGGCTAAATTTTTTCCAAGTGTTTTCATTGTTCAATCTAGCATCTAAGTGCTCTAAATATTTCTGTTTTAGAACAGCCACAAAAGACCCTAAGGAAACTAGCTTTCTAGCTTGAGTTTCTTAGTTCCTTTTTGCCGAAAATTGTAGAATTTAACTTAGAAATTTTGTAGATTTTTTATAATAACCCAAGACACTTCCAAAGTGTTTTTGGGCATCTTTTGCTATCATTTGTTCACTGTTTTGTGTAGGTTGACGAACAGATAGGAAGAAACTCTATCCGTTTTGGGCGGATTAGGAGCATCCGGGACCCCCGGGAGCACCTATTTTACTTAATAAACCTTTGTAAAGCATTGTAAAGACTTGTGACCCCCCTAATGAATGGTCACAAGTCACTTCCATAAAATCTCGTGCAAATCTTTAATAAAATCAGTGGGACTACAAGCTCTCACTTTTCATTCCCCCTGGGGGAACGGTGTTTCGGTGGTGGTGCCAATTTTTGCAAGTTTTAGCTTAGATTTGATTTTGCATAATTAAAGTAAGATAAAGTAATCTTTAATCCATCACAAAGCACAATCAATCAGTTTAGATTAATTTTTCTCTTTTTGCAAAGTAGAACACTAATTGCAAGATTAGCTTCATTTTCCGCAATTTCAATTTGGACAAATAAACCATCCCCTCAGCTCCTCGCAAGAGGCATGGTCAGTGTGGATTAGTAATTAGTCTCACATTTCAATTCAGTTATTTATTTTACTTGTCATAAAATAAACAAATTCCCCTCAGCTCACAGTGCGGTTCCTGACCCTTCCAGTTGCGAGCTAGTCTCGATCTGCTGGAAGTAAGTTTCATACATGCTGTGCTGGTCAGTGGTTGATAGTTTAATTGGGACAACCCCCAAAGAAGTTAACTTAATTCACGGGAAAACGCCTTGAAGTGACCTGCAAAGTAAGGCGGGCCCTCTCGGGACCTGTCTTCCCACCCGTTTTGGACATCCAACACTTTGAGTGAGTTTTACTGGTGAGACCATTGGGTTTCGGTAAAGCTCTCCGCAAGTTTCCAAACAAAGAGTTAACCTCCAAGGAGGCCCAAACCATTTCATTAACTGAACATCAATTTATCCTAATAAAACACGCGAACTACATTGCCCACGATTCACTTTAAGGCACTGGTCTCATTTTTTCACACTTAGCAAAGCCACAGGCTTCATTTCAAGTTTGGTTATCTATTTAATTTAAATGAAACTTGCATCTAACAATTGTTTCTCAGTATCCTTTTGATGCAAGTATATGCTTACTTGATTATATATCGTGGCAAATGTTTACTTCATGTTTTATTAGTTTATGGTCGATGGTTTAAAAGAATAATAAACTCCTAGATTTCACTTTTTGTACTTAGCTTATTTCAAAGCCTTAGTATTTTGTTAGGGACTACCCCCCTTGGCTTCGCTAGGAGTTGGCCTAGACGGAGGAGTTGAGGATTAGGTGACAACACCTTAACTCTCACTTGCCCCCAAGGACACACCGAGTGGATTGAAGATTTATTCCACGTCTCCCAGGTGT
>ML838450.1:41957-62121 GCA_009831015.1 Picea engelmannii | reverse complement strand
GCAGATGTTGTAGACAAGTGGTTGAATCTACTAGAAGGGTACTTTTTTGTCCATAACTTTTCGAATAGAGAAAATATTACTTTTGCGCTCCTCAAAGTTGTTCCCCATGTTAAAGATTGGTGGGAAACTTTCTGTGAGCAAAAGGATACAAAGGAACCCTCATTATTTACAGTTACGGTCACCTGGGAATACTTTAGGGATGCTATTAAGGAACAATACTACCCTATCGGAAGTTATGACGACTTATATACCAAATGGATCACACTACGACAAGAAAAAGACCAAGCAATGTCAGATTTCACAAATATCTTCCATACCTTGCGCACCAAGTTGGGTATCAAAGATTCAAAGCGACATCTGGTGCTCAAGTATCGCGGTGCTCTGCATAGATACATCTAGACCGAAATGGAATTTCTGGACATCTCATCTTTGGGCGCGGCCTACCGATTTTTCATCAAAATCGAGCAGAAGCTAAAACAAAAGACGCGACAATTTTGGCTGGGAAACCCCTCACAACAAAAGCCAGGAAAGGGCGGCCCCAACCCACAGAACAAAGGATAGAGCAAAGGTGGACAGTGTCAGGACAACTAGTCCAAGCCGCAAGCAAAGAAGGACACTAGAAAGACAAAGAAAGATACCGAGAAGTGGTGTGACTTCCATAAGAGCCCTTGGCATAACACTGTTGGTTGCCACTCAAAGCAGTCGTTGGTGGCTGAAGTGAAAGCCTCTGAATCAGATGCAGGTTCTGAATCTGAGTCAGAACCAGAAAGGGGAAGACGGATCATTGATTCGGAACTCTATGCCACCATTGCTACCACCAAGCTCCAGCATGGTGAACCAGACGAACCAAAAGAAGGAGAGTGCCTCTTCCATTCACAGATGTGGGTAAAAGGCACCCCATTTCACTTCATTGTTGATAATGGTAGCCAGAAGAACCTCATCTCAGTAGAGATCTTCAAGCGGTTGGTCCTACCGACAACACCGCACCCACAACCCTACACCATTGGATGGCTCTGCCAAGGAAGCGATATCTGCGTCAGCCAACAGTGTCGACTGTCGTACAACATCAAGCCCTTCAAAAACGAGGTATTGTGTGATGTTGCTCCTCTCGAAATTTGTGATGTTCTTTTGGTTCAACCTTATTTATGAAAACGTCATGTTGTCTATGAGTCTAGGCCTTGTAGTGTTATTATTACTTTGAACAGGAAATTGTACAGGATACCCGAGGTTGTCCGACCTAGTGTTATTTCCTTGATCTCTGCTAAGCAATGCAGGAAGGTCATCTCTCAGACGGGGAAGTTTGTCTTCTTCGTGATTCTCTCCCAGAATGAGAGAAAGATCACAACCACATCTAGGGTCTCTACGACCGACCTCTCCACACAACAGAAACAAGTATATAAGGTTGTGGAAGAATACTCAGATATCTTCTCCTCACCTACCGAGGTACCTCTACACTGCCAGGTCAAGCACCCCATCAATCTGACCCCCGACGCACCTCTGCCCAATGGGCCAGTCTATCACCACTCTCTGTTAGACAATGAGGATATCAAGCGACAGATCCAAGAATTTCTCCACAAGGGGCACATCCGTTCCAGCTCATCACCTTGCGGGAGCCCAATTGTGCTGGTACAGAAGAAAGATGGAACCTAACGACTTTGCATTGATTATTGGGCTCTGAATAAAATCACAATCAGAAACTGGTACCTGATTCCGCGAATCGACGACCTCATTGATAAACTCATGGGGGCCAAATACTTTAGTAAGATTGATTTGAAGTTTGGCTACCACCAGGTCTCGATAGAACAGACAGATGTATGGAAGATCACCTTCAAGTCAAAGGAAGGCCTTTTTGAATGGTTGGTCACACCCTTTGGTCTGATAAATGCTCCAGCCACTTTCATGAGAATGATGGACGATATCCTGCGACCATTCACCAATACTCTTGTAGTGGTGTATCTGGATGACATTCCCATTTACAACAAGACTTGAGCCGAACACTTGCAACATATTCAACAGGTTCTACACACCCTACGACAACACAAGCTATATGCCAACTTGGAAAAATGCTCCTTCGGCATGGACATGGTCCATTACCTAGGCTACATCATTGATCAACATGGTGTACATGTGGATCCAGCCAAGATCCAAGTCATTTGTGACTGGCCAACCCCAACCACACTCACTGAGCTTCAGATCTTCTTGGGCCTTGCCAATTTCTATCGCAGGTTTGTGTTGAGATTCTCCCATATTGCATGGGCCCTCATCCAAATAACCAGGGGTGGTGGTAAGGCGAAATTTGTGTGGGGCCGGCCCCAACAACAAGCGTTCGATGATTTGAAGCAGCGCTTGTACTCATCCCCAGTACTTTCACTACCAACCTGCAACAACGCTTTGAGATTGAGATTGATGCTTCAGACTATGTTGTGGGTGTCGTTCTCACGTAGCATGGCCACCCCGTGGCCTATCATAGTGAGACACTATCAAATGTTGTCCGTAAGTACCCTATTTACGACAAATAAATGTACTCCATTTTTCAAGCCTGCCGCCAGTGGAGACATTACATTCTTGGGAGGGAGACAGTCATCCACACTTATCATAAGCCACTGCAGTTCATGCAGACAAAAGGAAAATTGCAGAATGACCGCCATCAAAAGTGGTCCACATACTTATAGCAATTCCACCTCAACATCAAGTATAAAACAGGAAGCACCAATCGTGTCGTTGATTGCCTCAGTAGACCACTAGTCGCGGCACTCACCAGAGTGCTAGACTCTTGCAGCCATGAGACCTTTGGATGGCCCCAACTCTATGAGACAGACCCAGACTTTACAACCACCTACCAAATGTTGGGTGCAAAGGCAGTTGTCGATAATTTCCATCTTCAGGATGGGTTGTTGTGTCGTTTGGTCCATATATGTGTTTCATCAAGCGAGAAAGAAAAACTGATATGAGAAGCCCACTATAGTCAGGTGGCAGGACACTTCGGCGTCGAAAATACAGTGGCGATGCTACAAAAACATTTCTACTGGTTGAAACTTCAACAGGAGGTCAGCAAGTATATCAGGTCTTGCATTGCCTGCGCTATTGCCAAACCAACCACAAAGAAACAGGACCTATACACCCCTCTCCCTACTCCTAACAGGTCATGGGAATCCATCTCAATGGACTACATGTCGGGCCTCTCGTCCACCAAGCGGGGAAATGACTGTGTTTTGTAGTTGTTGATCGCTTTTCTAAGATGGCAATTCTGGTTGCCTGCAAGAAGAGCATCACAACAGAAGCCACTGTCAAGATCTTCTTTGAACGAGTCTGAATACATTTTGGAATCCCACAAACCATTGTCTCGGATTGGGACAGTCGATTTCTCAGCACATTCTGGTCGAGCCTCTGGTCACTGCTGGACACCAAACTCACCAAATCCACGACCTTCCACCCCCAGACCGATGGCCAAACCGAGGTCGTAAATTGAATGATCATGCATATCCTACACATGTATAATTCCAAGCACCCTCGCTAATGGGATGAGGACCTTCCTTATGTACAACATAGCTACAACCGAACCCTGCATAGCTCAACCAACCACAACCCCTTTCAGGTGGGGTTGGGATTCCAACCATTGGGTCCTATAGATGTTTCACTTCCCCTTGCGGTCACCTCGATCGACTCCTCTCCTGCTCTAACTGAGGCTGACAAAGCCACCCGGTTCATTGAGAAAATCCAGCACATTTGCCAACAGGTTCAGGATATCCTACAAAAGTCCAATGACAAGTACAAGCAACACCATGATCTACATCGGGTGCCACATAAGTTTCAGGTGGGTGACAAAGTTTGGTTGCACTTGCAGAAAAAACGTCTTACAGGACCCCATCAGAAGCTTCACCCACTTCATTATGGGTCGTACACCATCACCAAGGCTGTGGGGGATAATTCTTTTGAGCTCAAAATTCCTCCTTTCCTTGGCCTTCACCCAATGTTCAATGTGGACCTCCTTCGGCCTTATTTCCCACCATTATTGGACACCTCAGACGTAGTAGAACTACTAACACCAACAGAGCTCAACCCCGACTGCATACAATAGGCATCCAGTGATCATATTGTGGACACACAGATCAAGGGCACTCGACAACAAAGGATCCAGCTTTATCGAGTCGTCAAAGCAGGGCAGGTCCTGCACCAAGGCAAGTGGCTCACCTGGGGCCAAATTCAATAGAAATTTCCTCATTTGATGGGGGAACTCAACACAATGGAAACCATTGCTTCCTAAGGAGGGAGGATTGATCCAGGTGGATATCGGTGGCCACCCACCTTTTCCAACTGGCTCAAAACAACTTTTTAGCAATTTTGATAATTTAATATTTTTAGCAATTTTTCGGGTCCTAAACTTCCAGAGCCATTTTGAGGCCCTAAACGACGTTTTTTGGGGTAAGTTGCGATCAACTGTTGTATTCCTCGGATAAATATTTCCAATGGGTTATCATACGCCTAAAACGAAGATCGTATGAAAAAGTTACGACCCCGAGAAGTTGATGTACTGACTTACCCAAATGGGGCCCACATAACCTTTGGCGCTTCATCTCCTAGGGTTAGGTTTTTGGATGTTTAGGGTATTTGAAACTCCTGTTTATTGTAAAAAGGACTTGAGAGCCTCATTGTAATGGGCTTCTAGCGAATGAGAGAAACCGTCACATCTGTTCTCAGAGATAAGCCGTCACCATTCCAACAAACTTGTTTTCCACTACATTTTGCAGTTTCAACTTATTTTCTTATTGAATAGAAAACCAGTTTTACTGTATCTCTGTTATTCTGTGTTAAGCATTTGGTAATAATCTGTACTCATTTTTTTCTGCTCATAAAATCCGGATCAGTATACCTGCCTAAAACAAAGCAACAAGAAACTAATGTATACAAACTATATCTCAATGGGGTTAGTACTTCATATATATGACTATTTGAATAACATATAAGCAATTGGCAATAAATGTTGACGAAGTCAATGTTTATCAATAAAAATGAAAATTATAATACTTCACCAATAAATATTGAAACAATATGGCATTCAATGTAACCAATCAATACTTCATTCAGTAAATGCCTTAACCATTATTCAATTGTTCATAAACAAAACAATGTTGCACTAATGATGTAATACCATGAGATGACGATAGCAATTAGGGTTAATAGGGTTAGCTCTTAGACTAGGGTTAGTACTTAGGGTTTCAATTCAAAGTGTTTAAGAGTGTTGTAATCAAGTTTCACTTCAACGCTGGAGGACTTTAGATCAATTCCTTAGGGTTTAGTGGAGTCAAAAGTGAAGGACGCAGAAGTTGAAGGAGGCAAAGATTAAGGACTAGAGGGAGAAGATTTGAGTTGTTGCTAAAGAAAGGCCTCAAAATAAAAACCTAGGGGAGAGAGGCGCACTCTGGTGTTGCTACAACAAGGCCTCATGCTCTTTCCTCCTTCCTGGAAAACAACTAGCTCAAGGATAAAGCATACAACCAAAACAAGAGGGTTTTATGAGACAAGGTGTTTCTACAGCAAGGCCTTTCAACAAACCCTAGAAAGACTACGACCCTAGTGTAGTAGACCTAGGCCAGGGACGTCTGTTTTACATTAAATTGTCAAATTAAATCCTAAATCAAGCTAAAAAGAGAGTAAAAGCCCCTCCAAGGGAGATGTTAGCCCCTTTTTGGGCAAATGAGGCGTCCTGGAGACAAACGTTAGCCCTCCTTGGGCTTCTCCGACCTGCCACACGTGCCACTGCTACCTAGTCTGCCTCCCAAAACGTCCATGATGTTGGGTGATGTCATTGTCAAGATGGTGACGTCTTAGGCCTCCCAAGGCCAACGTTCCACTAAGAAAGGGTCGTCCCCCCTAGGTCAAGCTTTGTCGGGGTGCCTCTGGTGGAACGTCCTCTTCTCCTCTGGTGTAAAGCTCTGGATCCATCTCTATCCTGTATCTACCCCCTGATGGGGTCTCAGTATCCACCTGATGGGCTCTTCAGCCCAATGGAGGTCCGAACTAATCATCTCCCCATGTGTACCGGTCCAAATGGTACCTATCTATCGGGCATGGTCCTACACATCAAAATCCACGCCCTCCATGGGCTCATCAGTCACAGGGATCATAGCAATGTCAATCAGATCTCATCATCAATATTATTAAACATGTGCACAAAATCCCTAATACATCAGTTAACAGCTCAAAGACGTTACACAAGCCTACAATACAAGTTTGGAGAAAAGGACAAGGCATCCTAATGGGCTAGTGTCCACAGAATAAGGAAAGTTCCTGGAAGAAACCTCATCCAATCCATGTAAGTGGGTGATGTGGTTAGGGGATGTCCAAACATGTGAGTGCAGTGAGGGCCAAGGATGCAAAAATGTTACCTGTGGGTGCTTTTGTAGAAGGCGAGTTGTACCTGTCATGGATGCATTTTTGACAAGCCCATTCTTGCCTTTTATTCTTCATTCTTTTACTCTTTTATCTTTTATTTCTTTTGGTTCAATATCTAATCAGGGGCAACTTCCCTGGCGTGGTGACCAGTGGTGACAATGTTACCCACAAGTATTTTCACAGAAATGAGAAGGCTAGCTCGTGACGAGACCCCCTTTCCCTTAACCATGCAACCAAGAATCACTGCCCTGGCATAGTGACTAGCTAATGGCAATGTCACACTGTTAAATACCCATGGACCTAATAGGCTAACTCGTGATGAGACCCCCTATCCTCTAGTTAGGCCTCGTTTTATTATTTTTCAGGGTCCCTCTCGTTTCTTGTTGAGAAGCTTTTTATTGCTTTCTCAGGGATCCCAGGGAAAAGAATCTCGAGGTTTTATTTTTAGGATTTTATCTTTTACCAACTTGCTTTTACCTTCTGGGCCTTTAGCCCCTTCTTCCCACGACATAAGGTGCAATCCTGAAAATAGGTCAACCCAATGTCTGGACAAGTGGAATGGGATAGGTGAGCGGGAAACAAGATGGAAAAGTGGTGCCATGATGGGAGTGGACGATGGCTTTCAGAAATCCCCACTAGTGGCAAACCAAAACCTACAGACATGGGCTTTCTAGGGAACCCTGTCAATCCCCCCAAACATGGTCAAGCGGGCAAGTGTAAGATCCAAACAGTTGTTAGAAATAAAAGGAATTAGATGCATACATTCAATGGTTTTGACGATCAAAGTGACACATACCATGATACCTGGACCAATTACCTCATGGAGCAAGAACCTTCTCTGACACAGGACCAAGCCGATGGTGATGGATGTTGCTGTTGTTGACAAGATAAAGATGTTGGAGGAAAGGAAAGGTGGGCCCTCCAAGGCCATGCTAAAGTCAATCCTTCTCTCGGTACTCCATGTCTAGGACCTGTGGGCCTCAATACATGATCTCCTAGTTATCCCTGAAAGTTGGGGATAACATCTGGCTCCAACTCGAGGACATGTGCTCACCCTAGAGCGCATGAGAACCTTTGCACCTCTGGCATAACCTACGGACCTGATCGATATCAATAGAAGTATCAGTAACAAAAATCGGGGTGGTAATGCCACCCCAACATATATAGACTGAAATAAAACAATCAATAGTGCGTATGTAAAACAAACTACTTACCTGTACCTACCTGTTGGTTGGATGTTGGGTGTAGTCAAACAACTAGTGAAGCCAATCTAGCAACGTCCCACAATACCTTCCTTTGTGCTTCATCATAAACCAAAACAGTGACAAGTCAAGCACAAAAATGTCATGGGTTAGAATACATATCGTATCACTGGAAATCATAAAATCTAACTCATGGAGGCAGGTGGGAGGGATAAAATCATGCCATGTCAATCTCTGATGAAAGTGTTCAATCCACTTCAGGGAGGGGTCATAAAAAGTCCAAGGTTCAGAATACTGACTCAAAGGATTGGCAAACTGGCTACCTAGGACGTTTTCACACTCTGAAGCTCGGGAAGGGATTGACAAAGATCTAGTAGATGATTGACAAACTCTCAAGGGAAGGTTAAAAAACTGAGAAGATGGACTCAAATCTGTAGTTTTCAACCAACCCTTGGATTCTTGGGTTTTCTTCAAAGGAAACTCAATATAAAATATATAATTTCCAACTACACCTTTAATGATACATCAAGATATGGCAATAAGAGGTGGCTGGGGAAAAAGTTCATGAGAATCCTTCTTCAAGCAAATAGTATTCTTGCTCCAATCAAAACCTGAGCACAACGGTGATTGATAGTCATTTTCATAGGGTAAATCTAAGTGCTTGGACGACTAATCATCAAAGACCTCAAGGTAAGACCGAAAATCATCAGGAAAATATGGTACTTGGTCAACCTTGGGTGTTTGGGGAGCATCGGTAAAAATCTCATCTCCTTATTTCCACTGGTCAATAGCTTGTTTTGATAATTGCAAAGGAAACACTCGAAGATGACTCTTTATGTCATAGATGGGATCCATATCATAACCAACTGCATCCCACCTACGCCTCCCAACATGTATGAACTCATCAATATCAACTAAGTCAGTGTCAGTATCATAACATGGAGGGTTCAAAACATTCAAAAACTCATCCATTTCCTCCTCTTTTCTTAAATCATAAAGTAGACAATCATCGAAATCTTGGAGAGGAGGGTAACTCACTTTTTCTTCTTGTGCAGGAGCTTCGAAGACTTGGGTATCTTTAACATGCATTATTGTTTTATCCTCATGAGTTACCCCTTCATCTTTGATTGTACAACAAGGAAAATGCTCTTTGTTCAAGGATTCCATTTCTCCATCACTTTTTGAATCATGGAACAAGGTATCATCAAAATCCTGAAAATGAATGACACTAACATTGTCGTCTTGTTGTTGTGCAGGTGGAGAAGGCTTGTGGATCGCTTCATTAGGAGGAGGAGGGCATGTTGATACTTCATCATTGGGTTCTGGCTCCTCCACTATGTCTTCAGCAATCCCTGGTCGATCTGAGGTTTGTTCCCCTTCTTTGAAATCAACAATGAAGTTCTCAAGGGCAAACAAACTTTCCCTACTAAGAGTACCTGAGGTAAATAGGCATCTTATTTCAGACAAGGAGATGTTCTCCTCAATTCTTGCAGCCATGTTGTAAGCTTCATTGAGCGTCTTCAGAGACCTCTTATGAAGGAGAAAACCTAGATGTCTCAAAAGTGCACAAGTAAAGAGATGGACAAGGTACCCCTCTTCGGGATGATGACTTTCAGGAACTTGATACAATATGTTCTCAAATCTATCCTGGAAGTCTTTGACAGTTTCATCTTCAACTTGCTTTATACGCTCAAGCTCTTCCAATAGCACTGGGATATCTTCCAACTGGATACCCCATCTCTTGAGAAAGATTTTTTCAAATTGCTCCATAGTCGTGATGTTGGCATTAGGGAGGTTGTCATACCACTCTTTAGCATTGAAACAAAGAGTCGTAGAGAAAAGATTCATGACTACGTCTTCAACATAATCATCAACAGGGTAGGATAGGAAGAAGTTCCAGAAATTTCTCATGTGATAGTCAACCCTTTCTCTATCACCACCAGTGAATCTAGGGAGAAATTTTATGTATTCAAAGGGCATTTGTTGAGGATACCCTGGAATGTTACTCATCTCTAAGGGATTGTAGTTCTTGGGATCCCATTGTGAAGTCATTGTTGGCTTCGTCATCAGTGGAATCGCCAGATAATTTTCTTGAAACTATCAAAAGATAAGGGAAAACACCCTAAGTGGAGTCGTCAGGTAAGCTTGTAAGATAAAGACTCTAGAGGCAAGGCTTACCGAAAAGTTGTCATCTTGAGGAGAATTGACTCAGTGTTCCCCGACAACGGTGTCAAAATGTTATCATGCAGTTTGTAGTTAGGATAAAAAGCTCGAGTCTTGTAGGTCAAACTAGCGTAACAGGAACCTATCCCACCCAATGTCACCACGATGGGAGGTTCTTTCTATTTAGGGAGGTGAGACCCAGGGGAGTCGTCCCCGGTGACCTGGTATTTTGAGGAGGCAAGAGGATAATAAGACAAGGATAAGTTTTTCCCCCTCACAAGTCCCCGCCAAATAGATAGTCCAGCCAAAGGCCAATTTAAAGCAAACCCCCAAAGAAGTATACTTGCCTGGAACAAAGAAACAAAAAATTGATGTATACAAACTATATCTCAATGGGATTAGTACTTCATATAGATGACTATCTGAATAACATATAATCAATTGGCAATAAATGTTTACAAAGTCAATGCTTATCAATAGTAATGAAAATTATAATACTTCACCAATAAATATTGAAACAATATGGCATTCAATGTAACCAATCAATACTTCATTCAGTAAATTCCTTAACCATTATTCAATTGCTCATAAACAAAACGATGTTGCACTAATGATGTAATACCATGAGATGACGACAACAATTAGGGTTAATAGGGTTAGCTCTTAGACTAGGGTTAATAGTTAGGGATTCAATTCAAAGTGTTTAAGAGTGTTGTAATCAAGTTTCACTTCAACGCTGGAGGACTTTAGATCAGTGCCTTAGGGTTTAGTGGAGTCAAAAGTGAAGGACGCAGAAATCGAAGGAGGCAAAGATTAAGGACTAGAGGGAGAATCTTTGAGATGCTGCTAAAGCAAGGCCTCAAAATCAAAACCCTAGGGGAGAGAGGCTCACTCTGGTGTTGCTACGACAAGGCCTCCTGCTCTCTCCTCCTTCCTGGAAAACGACTATGAGACGAACAAAGTTTGTTCACACAAGAATTATCCAAAATACTTGGAATATAACATAACAATCCATGTAGGAATAATGTATAAAATATGAATAGATAAGATAAGATAAGATGATATACAATTGAGAATGAGGGCTTGTTTATATACCCACGCAGGGGTGCCCTTAACCAATAGTCATGTCCTTTTATTATTAATAGTTATTATTTATTAATTAATTATTATGTTATGAATATCGATTTATATATATTTATGTTCATAACATTGTCTTCCCCTTAAAAATGCTTTGTCCTCAAAGCATACTTTATGGAAGACTTATCTCTAGCTCTAGCTTGTAATTATTGTCTCCTGATTCTTCATACTTGAATTAGTAATCGTTGAGGACCTGAGACGATATCATCTTCTAAGTGCTAAGCAGAACTGTCGAATTGTAAAGGAGTTTGCCAATCCTAATTCGATCTTCTGCGGATTTGGGTTTTTATAGGGTTCTTGGAAAGAACTTGATATATTTCTACTCCCATGATCGCTTCTATTTTGACCTTCACTTGTAGTGGAAGTAATATTCTTCGACATAGCGGGTATTTGTTTCAGTGGAAACATTGATTGGCTGAAGTATCAATTTTTGTGATTAGGATGTTGATAAGGCATCCTCGCAACTTGATCTTTACTTCTTATACTTGCATCTTTTTCTTGATTAACTTTTGGATTCGAGTCTTCTTCACATCTCTGGCTTGTTTGTACCTCTACATTTGAAAACTTCTTTACATCAGCTGAATTTGTCTCATTTTGAGTTGTAAGGTTGATTTGGTCTGTCATCATTTCCTTATCGACTAATGATGTTTTGCGATCTAGTTTTTCTTATATAGTCTTATTATCATGCTTCAACTTTTTAATCTGAGTTAATAGATCTTGATTATGTCGTCTTAATTGTAAAAGTTCTTCCTTATTTTTTGACTTATTGTCTTTTTCTAATGCTAGATTCTCCTTTATTTTGTCCTTTAAGATTTTAATTTGTTCAAGTAACTTTTGGTTAAGGTTCCTTAGGCAGGAGATTTCTTCCTCCTTTTCAATTGATGTCTCCTTAAGACCTTGATTTTCTTGTTTTGAATTTGTATTCCCTTGCTTCTTGTCTTTTAACTTTATGTTTTTAACTAGTAAATTTTGATTATGATTTTTTAATCGTAATATTTATTCATCTCGTTCTAGTAAGTCTTGGTCCATTTTTTGTCTTTCGGTCTTTAGTTCTTTATTTTGTGCAATGAGTTCCCGAACAAACTCTTTGAAGTAACGATTATCTTTCTGCATTAACCCATTAAAATATTTTTCCTTCTCAACTTCAAACTGTAATTTTTTATTCCTCGCTTTATAATGTCCTAGTTCTCCTTCCAATATTCGTGATTGTATTTCAGAATTATCTTAATATCCTTCCATAATAAATGATTTTTAAATGTTTCTTCAATCCTTTTAAAAAAATTCTTTTTTCTTTTACACCTTTCACTATATATATATATATACACTTTACTTCTTCACCTCATTCTTTTAACTTATACATTTCCCTAACTTAATTGGGAAATTAATATCTTTATAATTTTTACTTGGAAAACTTTCTATATAAGCTTTTTTAACTTATACTTTAATGAAAAAGTACTTTAATACTTTAAATATGTTCAACACTTTAATGTAATTTAATGTAAAGTGCTTTAATATATTCAAAGCTTTTATATATATATACTTTATGACTTCACTAGATAACTTTTAAACCCCTTTTTTTAATAATATAATACCTTTTTTTTTCCCACTTATTCAAAGTATTAATTACTTTAATTGAACTTTTCAAAAGTAATTTTTTTTTAATAATATAATACCTTGTTTTTTCTCCACTAATTCGGTTTTTATTTTAAATATAAGCTTTGTCCTTTGTCTTTGGTCTTTGTCTTTTTGTGGATACTTTTAAACTCCAAAGTATTAATAAATGAAATTTACTTTCTTTTAATGAGACTTGTAATATAGGGTATTACCTCCACTATAATCAACACTTTATTTCACCAACGTCATGATTCTCTTCATCAATTGTCGTGATTTATTGAACGGATGCAAATAATAATACTCTTAGAACCAGTTGTATACATTCGCTTCCAAAATAGATTAAGAAGTATACCAAAATGTGGTTGGAAAGCACATATAAGAGAGTTATTTCTGTGGCTGGTTATTCCGTGAATACAGTATGTTCGTCGTTTTCCACGGGTTAGCATTCAATCTTGGAATTTCGAATTTCGTGTGTCCTATCCACCCAGTAATAATACATGCAATTGTTTTTTGTTATAAACAAATATGTGGCAGCTCCCCTTATCGCTCATAAATACCGCGACGGTCAATGCAACTAAACCCACGAATTGACCACTATGGTCTGACATAGAGAAAGGTACAACAACAATTGTTGTACATAGCGCTTTTGTGCATATGGAAATTTGGTATGATGGACTGTGCTTGCAACAACGAAGAGTATAATAGAATGGCGGCTCTGTCAGTGGAATCAAATGATGCTTCTGAAATATAATTTCCAGCAGATTTTTTCACTTTCCTAATATATATATATATATATATATATATATATATATATATATTTATTTGGATTTGCAGTAGAATATTTTTCAACAGACTTTTGAGTTTATATAGCTAAAGGTCTGAATTGGTCAAAGACCAAAGTTCCTAAAAACTTTGAAAATTTGAATGGCCAAGGGCCTAATCGCTGGTCAAAGACCAGATTTCTCAGAAAAACTTTAAACTGATGGGGTTCGCTAAAAGTCGGTTCATACAAGGTCTGATAAAGAGAGTGGCCAAAGGCCAAGATCAGATAAACACAGTGCTAATACCAAATGAAACGAACAAAGTTCGCTCACACAAGAATTATCCAAAATACTTGGAATATAACATAATAATCCATGTAGAAATAATGTATAAAATATGAATAGATAAGATAAGATAAGATGATATACAATTGAGAATGAGGGCTCGTTTATATACCCACGCAGGGGTGCCCTTTGTTGATATTATGGTAGTTGTGAGAGGTATTTACCTCCACGTGTAAACCTGAGAATGATAGAATACTCTGGGAAGCAAGAAGAAACCCTAATGAGTTGGCTAATAACCCTAGAAGACTTGTCAGCTCAAGAAGATAATTTATATTAGGTTATTAGCCTCCAAGAGAAGAAGTCGGTCAGAAATAATATTATATACCGAACAGACAGATACCCAGAATGAGAAGTCGGCCCTGGAAGTTAGCCATAATTAGTATAAATACAGGAGGCCAGTTCTCATTCTGGCAGACAGTCTCAGAATTACAGTGTCCAGTCTTGTGTGCACTGCAGTTGCCCAGTTTCTGCGCAGGTTTGGAGGAAAGCATCCATTGCAACCGCTGCAGCTAGCAGTTACACTTGGACTATCTCTTGGCTAGGGTTTGGACTATCTGATCAGCCCTTTGTGATGCGCTATCCTTGGGGAAAGGTGCGCTACGCTTTGTTTGGCTATCTAACCTAGGGTTTGCTTCCAGAGTGATTATCTGTCAAGGTTAAGGTGCTCGGAGGGTGGCTTCGGCCTATGGTTGGGTGACAAGGGTATTGTCAATGGTAAAATGAGCACACATCTTTCATTCAGTGTAAACGCTGGAAGGAAACATAGCCGCTAGAATATTGAGCTCGTTGAGGAACTACCGCTAGGGTTACTAGCAGAAGCAACTTCCAAGAAACTATCGCTAGGGTTACTAGCAGGAGCAGTTGCAGAAACCCTAATCCTCGTGTTGAGGCACCTTAAGTGAAGGGATTGACCCGATCTTCGGATAGATCAGTGCGCCCTAGCCTAGCGCATCTCCTGGTACTCTCAGAAAGCCAAGACGTGAAGTTTGAGCTTTTGGTCAAATTTAGGGTTTGACCAAGTCAAAGAAGCCATGACTTATTCTATGAAGTTAGAGAACAAGTTAGATGGAGCCTCTAACTTCAGAGCGTGGAAGACAAGGATTGACCTCATCCTTGCCAAGAATAAAGTGTTGGATATCTTGAAAGGAAAAAGCGTGAAGCCGGAGTTTGAAGAAGGAAAAGAGAAGGAACCGCAAAACGTTGCAGCTATGGAGAAGTTCAAAGACAGTGATATCAATGCTATGAGTATCATAGTGGAATCTATAAAAGACCACTTGATACCCTACATTTCACATCTTGACTCATCGAAGATGTACGATGCCCTAACAAATCTCTTCTCAGTCAGAAACATTGGATGAGTTATGAGTCTGAAGAATAAGCTCCGTGACATGAAGATGAATGATGAGGACATCATAACATCATATTTTGTGAGAATCTCTCAGTTAAGAGATCAACTACAAGCTATTGAAGAGATCATCTCAGAGAATTGATAAACATAGTACTCAATGGTCTTCCCAAGATGTGGGATGCATTTGCCGCAAGCATGAACACAAGGAAGGAGTATCCAACATTTGAAGAACTTTGGACTTCTTGTGCTCAAGAAGAATCAAGGATCAGTGCAAAAGAGAAACCCCAAAAGAAGTACGATGATCAAGCCTTCACAGCAAGATTCAAGAACTTCAGGAACAAAAGGAAGTTTGGTTCAAGGAGGAAGCCAAATCAAGAGAAAGACATTTCAGAAGTACAATGCTTCAATTGTCGAAAGTATGGTCACTACAAGAATCATTATCTCAAGCTAAAGAAAAGGAAGAAGAAACACGAAGCATCAATTGACGAAGGAAAGGAACCTACAAAGAAGACTAAGCAGGATGGAAGAGACTTCTTCTTCTAAAGGTAACAAAACTCTTCTTATTTCTTGTACATGTCTCGTTTGCATCGTCTATGTACATATCTTGTATATCTATCTCTTGGAAGATAATGTGTTCCAAGAAGAACTATACCCATGGAAGAACAACAAGATAAGGATTGATATCATTAGATAATACACATGGAAGGATGAACAACGTCGAATCAATCATGAAGAGACTCTGAAGAAAGAAGTCATAGAAAGACTTATAACGTTTTGTAGAAGACAACAAGACGGAAGCGTGGAATCTGTTAGACAAGAGAGCCAATTATATATTGCAGAAGACAATAAGGATGCAGATGGAAGCGTGGACTCTGTTAGACAGAGGGAACCGATTATATGCACTCATACATGAAGCAAGGATTAGGAGGGAGCTAATCCTATGATCCATTGAAGATGATGAAGTATATATCCATGATAGCAGCCATGAAAGACTACGTATTCTTCAAAGAGAAGCCTTAAAGTATCCTTGGTTGTCCATCCACATCCGTGATCCTATGATGGAATCTTTAGGGCATGGAATCTATAAGAAACTCCATGGAGCCGAGAACTAAAGAAACACATGAAGATTTCGAGAAAGAAAGAGAAACTAGAACAACCAGTCATTGTATCAAGAATCACAAGATTACTAGCTTGATATGAACTCAATAAAAGAAATCAAGCAGAGGAACTGAAAGTCGTGATGAAGAACCGTGTATGAAAGACTTATGAATGAAAGCATTGTGAGATCTAGAACTAGAGGTTCTCCCAGATGGAGGGAGAAGACTATGATGATTATTTGTTCCAGTACACCAGACGTATCTCTACATGAGTCATTATATCATCCGCAACATCCATGAGTTGGAGTTCTATATCAGATGAATGCAAAGAATGTTCTCCAGAGAAATTGAATAAAGAGCGTATGAAGAGCAATCTCAAGACTTTGAGGCATACCATAAAGAGACCCTTGTATGCAGATAGAAGAAGATAGCTTGGTGGAGAACCTCCAGTGCACAGCAGAAGCGTGGTGAAGATTTCCGATAACATCAAGATGATTACTCAGTAGATCAGATCTCATGATGACAGAAGAAGTGCCACATGGATATGTTCCAATTTTCCAACACTAATATACTCTATTGTTCAAAGCTACATGAAGCCTTCACAGAAAATCGGTGTTCCAGACTAAAGTACATTTAAAATCAAGCATTACATTATCCGTGATGAAGTCCAGAAAGGAGAAAGTGGTTCTCCAATACATATTTCCACAGATGAGCAAATAAGCAGACATTTTGGTAAAGCTTCTATCCAAGATGAAAGAGTTTGCGTACTCAAGTTGGAGCTCGTGGAGACGACTTCCTTATTGAAAAAGGAAGAGATGACTCTCAGGTTGGGAGGAAGCACTGAAAATATTATTGAGGACATTCATTTTCAAGATTGAAAAATAGTCCATCTTGGACAAATGCTTTCCTGTTCGGAAAGTGGATTGAGATTTCTGACGGACAACGATTTCCCATTGTGGTTAACATGGGAAATGGTCCAGATTGCTGATGAATCATAGACAACGACTTCCCATTGTGGTTAACATGGAGAGTGGTCTAGGGCAGTCTCTCTTCTTGAGGGTTACTCAAGAAGACTGGCCCGCCTTGCCGGACAACGATTTATCATTGTGGTTAACATGAGGAATGGTCTGTTTTGGAGGTTGATACAGAACAATCTTTTCCTCTTGTGGTTAACAGAGGAAATGGTCCGGATAGTCATTCCTTAGGGTTTATACATTCTCTCCAGGGTGCACTTTGATTAGTGTAGGAGGAATGGCCTAGGGTGGGGAATGGTCCAGGCTCAACAATCAAGGACATACATTCCTTAAGGTTTATACATTCTCTCCAGGGTGCACTTTGATTAGTGTAGGAGGAATGGTCCAGGCTCAGCAATCAGGGACAGACATTCCTTAAGGTTTATACATTCTCTCCAGGATGCACTTTGATTAGTTTAGGAGGAATGGCCCAGGCTGGGGAATGGTCCAGGTTCAAAAGACAGGACAATTATTATTCATTTCTTGAGAAGAATAGTCCAGATATCTCATTGTTCTACTCCAAGGGCATATATTCTTTCATATCTCACAGACGTGCGTGAAAGATTGGCCCAGGTGATTCAATTTATATCATAACATTGTTTCTGTGCAGGTTGATATCAGATGATTGTTATGAAGATTGTATGACATTAGATGTATACTGTTGTGGTGGATGTGTTCCATTGTTCGTGACTATACGTTATTGATCAAGTACTTGTTTGCTACTTGGTGTGGTAGCGTACCACTGGATTGTAGTTATGTACTACTATGGATAGACACAGTTGTGTTCTATTTTGTTCTGATTGTCTTGAAGACTATCAAGCAGTTTATTGGAAATAATTATCAACCAGATGAATGATGAACAAAGATTTTCCAAACAAAAAATGGTTCAGAACATTTACTCTTCTAGATTAGAAGAATGGCTCTTGTATCACTATGTGGAGTGAGCATCATGTCTGATTACTCAGATAGAGTATGGTTTCGAGAGATGATGTAGTTGATGATGATGATGGTGCTCATGATCTAGTCTATATAACTATGTTGATGTTACCGGGTGAATGGTATGTTTTGTGCTCAAAGACCATTACCTGTAATACCTCCCTAGCTAGGAGGGAGTGTTGATATTATGGTAGTTGTGGGAGGTATTTACCTCCACGTGTAAACCTGACAAGGATAGAATACTCCGGGAAGCAAGAAGAAACCCTAATGAGTTGACTAATAACCCTAGAAGACTTGTCGGCTCAAGAAGAAAATTTATATTAGGTTATTAGCCTCCAAGAGAAGAAGTCGGCCAGAAATAATATTATATACCGAACAGACAGATACCCAGAATGAGAAGTCGACCCTCGTAGTTAGCCAGAATTAGTATAAATACAGGAGGTCGGTTCTCATTCTGGCAGGCGGTCTCAGAATTGCAACGCCCAGTCTTGTGCACACTACAGTTGCCCAGTTTATGCACAGGTTTGGAGGAAAGTTGTCGTTGCAACTAGCAGTTACACTTGGACTATCTCTTGGCTAGGGTTTGGACTATCTGATCAACTCTTTGTGATGCATTATCCTTGGGGAAAGGTGCACTACCCTTTGTTTGGCTATCTAGCCTAGGGTTTTCTTCCAGAGTGATTCTCTGTCAAGGTTAAGGTGCTCAGAGGGTGGCTTCGGCCTATGGTTGGGTGACAAGGGTATTATCAATGGTAAAACGAGCACACATATTTCATATTCTAACACCCTTAACCAATAGTCATGTCCTTTCATTATTAATAGTTACTATTTATTAATTAATTATTATGTTATGAATATCTATTTATATATATTTATGTTCATAACAGACTAGCTCAAGGATAAAGCATACAACCAAAACAAGAGGGTTTGATGAAACAAGGTGTTGCTACAGCAAGGCCTTTCAACAAACCCTAGAAAAAGTACAACCCTAGTGTAGTAGACCTAGGCCAGGGACGTCTCACTCTTCTTGGCTTCTAGATAGTACAACTAGCAATAGAAGAAGAAGGGAGAAGAGTGTAACAATGGCTAGGCTCTCTCCTTCAATCGCTGAAAATTTCTCTATCAAGGGACATGAGACAAGGACCTACTTGTGTGCTTGTCACCTAGGGTTTTGATTCAACAATATTCATAAACATATGCAAGAAATTAAACTACAACCATTCATTAAGAAGTTTTGCAGAAAAATACTTACAATTCACCGAGAAATAACCATGCAAACCCTAATTGTAACACCTTCCCTCAAAAGAAACACCATAAAATGCCAAAAATGTCTTCCTTCAACAAGTGTGCCTCACTAAATCAGCCAAATACCCAAGAGAGGGCGCAAATTTCAGAGCTCACCGATGAGTGAGTGAAAGATGATGAAAAAATGAAGGAGAAAATCCTCCATTTATACAATATCATGACCTAATTTTACTTTTTAGGTCATGTAAAAGGTCAACAAGACTAAAATACCAAATTCATATTGTTTTACATTATATTGTCAAATTAAATCCTAAATCAAGATGAAAAGAGAGTAAAAGCTCCTCCAAGGGAGACATTAGCCCCTTTTTGGCAGATGGGGCGTCCTGGAGCAAAACGTTAGCCCTCCTTGGGCTTCTCCGACCTGCCACACGTGCCACTGTTGCCTAGTATGCCTCCCAAAACGTCCATGATGCTGGGTGATGTCATTGTCAAGATGGTGATGTCCTAGGCCTCCCAAGGTCAACATTCCACTGAGAAAGGGTCATCCCCTCTAGGTCAAGCTCTATCGGGGTGCCTCTGGTGGAACATCATCTTCTCCTCTGGTGCAAAGCTCTGAATCCATATCTATCCTATATCTACCCCCTAATGAGGTCTCAGTATCCACTTGATGAGCTCTTCAGCCCCATGGAGGTCTGAACTGATCATCTCCCCATGTGTACCGGTCCAAATGGTACCTGTCCATTGGGCATGGTCCTGCACATCAAAAGCCACGCCCTCCATGGGCTCATCAGTCACAGGGATCATAGCAATGTCAATCACATCTCATCATCAATATTATTAAACATGTGCACAAAATCCCTAATACATCAATTAACAGCTCAAAGACATTACAAAAGCCTACAATACAAGT
>ML838449.1:135806-149520 GCA_009831015.1 Picea engelmannii | reverse complement strand
GCAACACTTCTTGATTGAATGGTTATGGTATTGTTTACTTGCATTTTGTTAATATAATTTGCTTGATTAAACCCTAGGTGACAAGCACATGTTGGTGTCCTTGTTTCATGTCCCTACCAAGTTAAGAGCTATTTTGATTTGCTAAAGTTAGATAGAGCCTTGCCATAGCAACACTCTATCTCTACTCTTCTAGCTAGCCGTTTTTTCCTTGTTATTGAGCTAAGAAGGAGGAAAATGCATCAAGACCTAGGGTTTCTACACCTTGGTGAGTCGTTTTCCCCTAGGGTTTGATTGATGAAGCCTTGCCTTAGCAACACTTCATCTTCAAACTCTCTTATCTTTAGCCCTATCATTTTTTTACTCAAGCTAGCCGATTTTATCTTGCTAATAAGTTAAAGAAGGAGGAGAAAGCACTAAGGCCTAGGGTTTCTACACCTTAGTGAGCCTTTCTCCCCTAGGGTTTCATTGTTGAGGCCTTGCCTTAGCAACACTTCAACATTTAACCCTCTCGTCTTTAGCTTTATCACTAATATTTCGATCCTTCAACATTTGTAGATGTTTTGACTCCATTTGCCCTAATAACACATTGATCTAAGCCTTCTTCTTTAACTCCTTCTAACCCTAGCTTTAGACTAACAATCACTAACCCTATTGCTGCCATTATCTACTTGAGTTATCTTTATACATTTGCAGCATCTATTTATCTTTAAAGTAATTGAATGATTGGCTAAGGCATTGTTTCTAGTATCGATATTGTTACATTAATTGCCATTAGCATTTATTGTGAAGTGACATATTATAATCATTGCCATTGTACATCTTTGACTTACTTCATCAATATTATTGCTCAATTGCTTATTATCAAAAAGTCTTTGATTATATGAAGTACTAACCAGCAAGTAAGCTTGCACATGTATAGTTTCCTTGTTGCTTTGTCTCGGGCAGGTACATTGTTTGGTTATTACTCATCTTTATTGGCTGATTAGCCAGGACTTTCTGATCAGTGGTGACTTGTGAGGGGGAATATTATACTTAACCTTTTAAACCTTTGCCTTCTCAAAACCCCAGGTCACTAGGGATGTCTCCCTTGGGCCTTACCTCCCTAAACAAAAAGAGCTATCCCATTGAGGTGACAGTGGTGGGATAGTCTCAGTTACGCCAATTTGCCTTCCTTTCATCTGTCTTTTACCTTAACTACAAATTGTGCGATAACAGTCCACAAACATCTGTATGTACCAAGTCCAAGATCCCCTTGGATCTACTGTCACTACTCGAAAAAGACCCCTTGACATTCTTGCCAAGAGCACAACCTCTGCAAATGCCATCATGCTCGATATGTATCTCTGGAAGGCCTGTCACCATCTTCCCCAGAGCGGGAAGGGCTCTATAATGTAAATGAGCAAGTCTCCTATGCCATAGCTCGCTCAAGCTGATAGTATCATGTAATAAGGCCTGGATTGGTCGAACAGTCAATCTATACAGGCTGTTTTCTCGAACACCAATCACCCGGGCAGAATCCATGCGTGAGTTCTTGTGCCATGTAAGAACTTTTCCTTCAGAGAAAATAACCTTGTAGCCTTTATCCTCTAAGGCAGAACAGAGACAAGGTTCCTTTTCATCCCAGGTACATATAGTACCTCACTTAACTGAAGAGGTATGTCAAAATCTAGTTGGAAGGAAGAAGATCCAACTCCCTTCACAGTATATCTGGCATTATCACCAAGTACAACATGCAGACGAGACTCTTTCTCTACAAGATCAGTGAGATGTTCTCTATATCCATTCATGTGTCTGGAAGCACCACTGTCAATCAACCAAATATCACTATCAATAGTAACCATACCTGAGAGTGTTGAAATGAAGAAGAATGCTTCATCTTTTATGTCTTCATCCCTCTAAGGTGATTCTAAATCAACATTAGCAGTGGAGGCATGTTGTCTTCCTTTCTTCCTGGTAGGACAATCTCTCGCAATGTGTCCATACTTGTCACATCTGAAACATTGAATCTTTGAAATGTATTTTATGTGTTCATGACCTTAAGCTGTTGAAGTTTTCTTGTCATTGAATGCTTTACTGAAACTTCTTCTTTTTCTTCTGCCTCTCTTTGCATGAGAAGCAAGAGCTTGATTGTCATCATGATGGGAGTCTTGCACACCTCTGGCTATAAGTTTGGTTTCCTCCTGAGTGCATTTTTCCCATAGAGGATCAAACTGAGGTAAATCTGCTCTTCCACTGATACTTTGAATGAAAGGTTCCCAATGACTTGGAAGAGCATTGAGAGTAATCATGACAAGCTCTCTGTCTGTTATGGTTTCTCCAATGGCACCTATCTGATCTCTAATCTCTGAAATCTTCATGAAGAAGGTAGCAATGGTGTCAGCTTTCGTCATCTTGAGAATCTGAAGTTGGTGTTTCAATGCGCACCTTTGACCGATTTGACCAAGAAGGGAGCATTCAAGTGGAGTCCAGAAGCACAGTTGACCTTTGACAAAATGAAGAAGGTGATGAGTACGTGCCCGGTATTGGCTCTACCATATTTCGCACAAGCCTTTACAGTGGAGTGTGATGCCTCAGGGGAGGGCATTGGAGCAGTGCTTATGCAGAATAGGCACCCTATTGTCTATGAAAGCCGAAAACTGAGGGGTCCTAAGCTTCTCTACACCATCTATGACAAAGAGATGTTGGCCATCATGCATGCATTGGCTAAGTTCAAGCAATATTTGGTTGGGGAAAAATTTGTAGTGAGGACAGATCACAACAATCTCAAGTACTTTTTGGATCAAAAGGAATTAAATGAGAGGCAACAGAAGTGGGTTAGCAAGATACAGGCTTATGACTTTGACATTGAGTTTGTCAAAGGGAAGAATAATGTGGTGGCAGATGCCTTATCCAGAATACCATCAGTTTATGCTAGGACCGACATCTCAGTTGACTGGAAGGCCCACCTTTTGGTGGAATACTCAAAGAACAGATTTTCATGTGAATTGATGGATGGACAGGTACAAGATGACAACTTCAGAATTATGGATGACATCATATATTACAAGGGCCGAATCTTCTTGGTCCTCGAGTCGACCTTTAAAGCCAAAGTGCTACAAGCATGCCATGATTCACTAGTAGCAGGGCATCAAGGGTTCATCAAGACATACATGCAGATAAGGGAAAGATTCGCTTGGAAAGGCTTGAAGGAAGATGTGATGCGCCACATCAAGGAATGCACCACTTGTCAGGTAAACAAGGATGAGCACACTCATCCAGCAAGATCACTGCAACCACTACCCATCCCTGAGCACAAATGTGAAAGCATATCTATGGATTTCATCACGGGATTTCCCAAAGCACAAGGCAAAGATTGCATTTTTGTGGTGGTAGATAGGTTAACCAAGTTTGCACATTTTTTCTCCATTGCCACAGACTACAGTGCAGCACAGGTTGCAGATTTGTTCTTCAGGGAGGTTTTCAGATTACATGGTTTACCCAAAACCATTGTGAGTGACAGGGACAGCAGGTTCATGAGCACCTTTTGGCAAGAACTATTCAGGTTGGTAGGTACGGCCTTAACCCCTAGCACCATCTATCATCCTCAAACTAATGGCCAAACAGAGATAGTCAACAAGTGGGTAGAAGGCTACCTCCAGAATTATGTGTGAGGGCAGCAGAAGGCATGGGTTAAGTGGCTTCATTTGGGGGAATATTGTTACAACACCACCCATCATATGTCTATTGGTATGCCACCATTCAAATCCCTATACAGTTATGATCCCCTCTCCTTTGTGGAGATTGTCTTTGGCGATAGCAGGGCTCCTATGGTTCGGGATTGGATTCAATAGAGTCAGGATATACTCAGAGAACTTAAGGACCACCTGCAAAGGGCACAGAATCAACAAAAGGTACAGGCAGACAAGCACAGGGTGGAGCGCACATTTGAGGTTGGTGATTTGGTTTACTTGAGGCTTCAACCATACAGACAAGCATCCATTAAGAGGAGTGACGCAGAAAATCTCCAACCTCGCTTCTTTGGACCATACAGGGTTAACAGAAAGGTAGGGGTCGTGGCATATGAGCTTGATCTACCACAGGGCAGCAAAATACATAATGTTTTCCATGTTTCATGCTTGAAGAGAGCCATAGGAAAACACAACATTCCTATTGAGGAACTTCCACCCTTGGATGAAGAAGAGCAATTGATACTCGTACCAGAAGAGATACTAAAAGTCCGGGAAAAGAGATTAAGGAAGAGGAGCATCAAGGAATATTTGGTCAAGTGGAAGAATTTACCTATTGAGTATGCTACTTGGGAAGGTGAACAGGTGCTACAAGAGACAGGTTCAAAATTGCTTGTGGGCAAGCAATTTCTAGCAGGGGAGACTGTAATGTCCCCCACCTCTTGATGAAGAGGTTTGTAGAGACTTGGTAGTCTAGTTGTCCCCACTAGACTATAGTCTCATGCATTATGGGGACAAAGTCAACCAAAAGCCATTTCCTAAGCACAATGTTATATTATTGAGTTGACTTTGGGAGAAAAAGGTAACTAAGGGAAAGAAAAGATCATGTGGGGAAAAGCTAGGAGTTAAACCTAGGGGTTAACTAAGTCAACAAAGAAATATATTTGGAGTATAAAAGAAAGGAAGCGTGCACTTCTCATTCATTCTGGATTATTATTACATTTTTCATTTGGGCTCTTGAGCACAAACAGTTTTGAGGGTTTTGAAACTACAAACCCTAGAGATCAACTCGGTGGTGAAAGATCCCACCTCTCTTGATCCAATCTTAGTCTCGGGGATGCAATACTCCACCCACACCATTCTACAGCAGCTACAGGTACCATCAAGCAGTCAAGGAAGGAACAGGGCGCAACCTTGGGGGTTTCCCGCAAGGAGGGCGCACCATTGAAGGAAGAAGAGTTCGATCCAGAAGATAGAGGAGGTTTTTGGACTATTGGACATCTTGGTTTTCTCTGTAGGGCCTCAGCCAAAGTTACCAGAACCAGACCGGTCATTGAACCGGCCGACCCAAAAAACCGGAACCGGGAAAAAACGGAAAAATACTGGATCAAAAAACCGATCACTAAAAATACATAAAATATTAAAATTTTGAAAAACAAATACATATTCATGTGTATCCATGTGAATCCAAACCATTATACACAAATTTGCAAAGTTTTAAAAAAAAACCCTAAATTTAAAAAAAAATGTGAATCCCAACCCTAAATTTTAAAAAAAATCTAAATTCCCCCTACCTTTTCCACCCACGGGTCATCTTCACGGAACCGGTACGGAACCATCCGGTTCAGGCAAAAAAACCGGTTTCGTACGGAACCGGTCAGGGGCAGTTTTATAGGGCGATTCGGACCGGTGGAGGCTCAGAACCAGTTGGACCGGTCGGTTTTACCGGTTCTGGTTCAGTTCTTGTAACGCCATCATTCCTAGCATATTTGGAGAGAGGTTTACTTGCCATTTGATTTATTGGAGCTTGGCAAGAGTTGGAGAGAAGGAGGGCGCACTGTGGAAAGGAATTTAGCCAGTTTGGAGGAGCAAATCTTCATTATTCGGCTAGAGACTTCACCAGGGGGTTTGTCTAGCCCCGATCTACATTTCCAACAAGTTTCATAGCATTTGGAGGCTCCTAGCAAGGAGGCTGAATTATTGGGTCTCTGCAGTCTTCCAGGAGGGCGCAACTCAGTTTGGGGTTTTAGTTATTGGAGGAGCAGATCTCTACCTTTCAATCTGAGACTTCAAGGGGGGATTTGTCTTGCCCCGATCTACTATTCCATCCATTTTTAGGGCATTTGGAGGCTTCCAGCAGCAGGGTCGAATTATTGGGTTTATACATATTACAGCCATCCAGAAGGGTGCAGCTTAGCCAAGGGGGTTTGGATCTGAACCTTGGAGGGAAAGAAGTTAATCTTGTATCTAGCTTCAGCTTATTATCTGGCCTTGGGAGGCTTATATCTTCAGTCTTGAGAATTTTGTAGCAGCTCTTGTTCCAGTTGGAGGCTTTATTTGATATTCTTCCAGATCTGCAAATCTGTTGTACCAGATTCTCTATATTATCTAAATAAAGGTCAGATCTGAGTTATTTGGTTCCATATTGGTGTCTCTTGTTATATCTTGTCTTTCTTTATGATGCATCTTCAGATCCATGTCTACATGCTTTAATCATCAAACATATAAACCTTAATACGCAACTTCATGAGCAAACCTGCAAACACACATCCAAACAACAGTAGATAGTGAACAGTTAGTGTTTCCAGAGAAAAAATTGGCTTGGGAACATTACATCCTCCTCCTTCTCTCAAGCATAAAGAATGAGAATTCCCAGCACCCTCATCCCCTCTATACCCTGCCACACCCACTGGTTTCCTTGGGATTAGTGCCCAGCAGGAGCTTCAACGACCCAGATTGAGCTGCACTTTTTTGGCTGGATCCCAGTCAGCACTAGGCCGAGCGCTCCACTCAACAGGGCCCGATAAACCACTAACAAAGAGATTTTTGTTGGGTTTCCTAAGTCAAAATTTGGCTGATAAACTTAGGCTGATTTGGGAAAGTTTAATGTCTACTCGCATGCCTAGGACACATAGGCATGAGAAGACACCTTCTGCTGCTACATAAAATTAACAAGATGTACTCATATGTTATATCTGTGTGTCCATATGCTTGTTATCTACCAACGGAGAAGTTACTTTGATTTTGGGAAAACATTAAAAGTTCTTACTACGCATGTTGTTTAATAAAGGACTATGAATGATAAACATCATAAATTTGACCCCCATTATCTTTACAATCAGTTTACGTCATACTCCAATATTGCTCAAAGGTTGAATGTTGGTCAACATCCCTTAGATGAGGAGTCACGATGCTTGAAGAGTATCAACAATATTTGGATCACCCGTTATGGCTGGCAGGTTCTTCTTAAGCACTGGAAAACAAACACTTATTAGCTAGGACTAACCTTCCATACAGTGTGTGCAATGTGGAAAGGGAGAGGGAATCAAGCATATTCTTTGGATTGCAGTTTTGACAAGCAGCTCCAGCAGCAAATTGATGATAGGTTCCCTCTGTTTGCGAGGCCCATCCATTAGAGAACTACTATTATTGGAGCAAGGAAAATACAAAGGCTGTCAGCATGGCGCACAAAGACTTTTCTTCTTAGATGGTAAGCTCTTGCAAAATGGAAAAGCATCCAGTGTAAAGACATAATACGTTATTTAGGCATGGCTTTTGGATTTGACATGCCCTTAAAGGCTTTGTGGGAATAGGTCCCCATCCTGCACAACATTGAAAGCAAGCTTCATAGATGGTTTTCCCAAGATAGTCATAGCATGAAAAAACCCCATAACAGACAAAATCCTAGCTACAAGTCATGTCTTTTATTCCTCTTGTCTCATTCCTTCTAGTTTATGCTACATTGTTAACCTCCAGGTTTGCTTGCACAATTGAAGGGTTGAGATCCATTGAGACCCCATAACATTGGTTTCTTTGCAAGTGCATCCAGACATTGGCATTGATCAAAGTTCATTACAGAGTCAAATTCATTAGATTCCAAGAAACTGTTATTTTTAGCAATCTGTTTTTAACTTTTTTACTAGTATCCAAATATTTGTCAAATTTTCAAGGCAATCAATGCATATAATTTCAGATCTGAAAATTACTTCCAAGTGACCTCAAACAGTAAACTATGGTTGTTATCAATGAATAATTTTACACTGAAATTATGACAGAAAATTACAGCAGAAACACAAAGATCAGAGAGAAACCATCCATGCACATGAGACAAAAATTTATGTTCTATAAAATTTTCAGATTGAGAATTTTTTAGGATAAAAATAGTCCTCCCAACAAAATTACCACTTCAGCAAATTTCAGAAAAACCCTTCCAACTTGCAAACCTATTGTACGGATTGCTGACATCACCTGTACGGTTGTTGATGTCACTTGTACGGACTGTACAGACGTTGACGTCACCTGTACAAATTGTACGGGATGCTAACGTCACCTGTACGAACTGTATGACCCCACCACATGTAGCATGTTTCTCCTCTTCCTCTCACACATGTGAGCTCACATGTGTGGCCTCCTCTCCTTGGCTAAAAAATAGAGAAAGAATGTCCAGAAACCCTAGGCTAGATTTGCCAAAGTGAAGAATTTGCTTTGTTGAAATTGCCACCCCAATCTTCTTGGCACAAGTACTCACTCACTAATGCCAACTCCATAATGTCACAATGAGATGTGTGGTGCCTCCTCACATTGTCTCCCCTTTTTATAGGAATCTAATGAGTGAGTTTAGGAACCCCTTCTAAACTCAATATTAAATTAGAATTGTTTATTCCTCCATGTGGGTGAAAAGCCCCAACATGTGGATGTGAAGCCCCAACACCAACAATTTCAAACCGCAGCTCCATACAAAAAGGGTTTTCTCAATGCAATGTGAGTGCCAACAAAAATTCTCACATGCCCAACACCAAGGCCTATATCGAAATACCTCCTGTTGCTACAAAACATCAACAATATTTGGGGCCCACATGTTAAAGATGTTTACATATTCTTGATCCTTATAAAAAGTGAGTCCAATGAGACCGCTTTCACTTGCATGTGAGATGATCACTTTTGCTCTCTCACGGATTTTATTAAAGTACTTCTCAAGCATTGGGATCCTCATTATAAAGAAGACATTGTTGTTGTGTTAACCTTTTGTATAATGAACCCAACTTTTGCTAGATTAACATAGCCTCACTTTCATGACAATGCTTAAGTACGGCATCTCTAGCCTTCCAAGGTAATTTTCTGCTATAAAAATCAGCAAGCTAACGCTGATTTCTGGCATGCATAGCAGCCCTATTTCCTTTCATTTTCATTCACTTGCCCTCTTTGATCTATGCTTCTTCGAATCCATTTTCCCAAGGTGTGATTAATCATTAGACACTTGGTCTTGGAGTTTTCCTTCATCTTTCCTTCTCACACCACTCATTCTTCCATTATTTTACAGCTATTTGTTTTGTTTAGGTTAACTATTCACTAAATCAGCTTGTGCCTCCACTCTATATGTTAAATTTCAGCAACCAGCGCCCGGCAAGTTATTTCCTAGCAAACCCTTGTTGTAATAAACATATAAACTTATTGTGTAGATTTTATTGAATAAAAGCACAGCTGAGTTTTAACGATCTAAATAAATAAATCAGTGGAAGCACAACAGAAAACCAAACACATTTGCACACATAATTTTCTGGGTAAATACCCCTAGAAAAAAACCCAAGGGAAAACCAGTACCTTGTTGATTTTATTTAAATAAAATCTAGGCTCCCGTCCCGGGATAATGGCCCACCTGAGGAATAGTACAAAACAACAAAATATCCCAACCACATGGGCTACACCCCAAGGGTCGATGGGCACCAACCGAGTATGTCATCACAGATCAACCCAACTCAGTCCATCGAGGAGTACGACCTGGAGAATATCCCGACCACATGGGCTACACCCCAAGGGTCGTTGGGCACCAACCCAGTACAACTTATCAGTCCATCAATAAGTGTCATACTCAACTCAGTCCATCGAGGAGTATTGTCACAAGTCAACCCAGCTCAGTCCATCGAGGAGTACGACCTGGAGAATGTCTCACGAAGCTGCAATCATCAACAAGGTCCATGGAGTTTCTATCTATCCACCAAAATTGCATTCTGGTAGTGGTCCACCCCATGCAAATAACATGAGATCAAAAAGGGATGAGACCATGAGCAGTCCCAAGCAACTTTAGTGGAATGGATACCCCTCAAACTTGGCTTCTAATATGATGGAAGGTCATACTCTATGGTGCAACAAAAGCATGTTTCTTAAATTTTCCAACATTTTTTTTATATAAACGAACCTAATTTTCTTCCATTGGTGGTCATGATATTTTTTTGAATGTAGCCATTTAAGTTGGATATTGTGGGGTACTGTAAAGAAAGATTAGACATCATCTTATATGCATCATGATTGAGTTGGAACTATATGTCAAATCACAAGTCTATTTCAAAATAATCCTATTTCGTATAGACAATAATGAAGAGATAATTTGAGTGTAGACATTTAAGTTGGATATTGTGGGGTACTGTAAAGAAAGATTAGACATCATCTTATATGCATCATGGTTGAATTGGAACAATATGTCGAATCACAAGTCTATTTCAAAATAATCCTATTTTGTATAGACAATAATGAAGGGGTAATTCTAAGTAACATGTCAATTCCTACATCATTACTCAATTTAAACCTATCCAAGTAATGTTTTCTCACATCATTTCACATAGAACCCAAAGAATATATCACATCTTCAATTTCCATGGATGCTTGGTCCAACATAGATTAGAAATCATTCTAGATTCATTCTTGGCATGGAAGAATTATGATGAAAGATGCATTAGAGGCAAGATGAGTTTCAAATAGTTGTGTGAAGAATATGCAATCTCATTGAGAATGCTATTAGATTTTCTTTCTAGGTTTATATTGAATTGATGTCCTCTCAGATGGCACATCTCTTGTTTGACAATAAATCAAACATTTTATGGGTTTGAGCATTCAACGATGTAAAAATGTAGAGCAATTCAAAAGTAACGATTAAACCCTTACCTGCTAAGTTCATAAAGTGGTTGAGGCAAGATACAAACAACAGAAGTATCCCTCCTCACTTCAGCAACAACCCCTACATAGAGAATGCACATAATCATTTTATAGCATTGCATTGAATCTCTAATAAAAAGAAAAGCAATAATGTCATAATATTTGAACTTAGTTGATCAAGTTAATAACCTTTCATAGATAAATTGTAACAAAACAAATTAATGCTTGCAAAGTTATCTTATATAAAAAATCGGAGTTTTTACATCCTTACATCATGACAAATACATATTCTAATAAATGTTTCTTCATATCCTAATATCAAGTGTAAAACCCTTATCAACATACCCTTCAAGTTCATTGTAAAACCCTTATCAACATACCAAGATTTTATTCGAAGTTATTGTAGACTTGCTCATTTTCATTTCCTATTATTTTCAAAGGATTGACTCAAAATCAAAGACAACTCTTCATAAATGGATATGTGCAATCACACATGCCAAGGCTTGAAAGACTCAAGTAAGACCTTTCAAGACCTTACCTTCTAGATCACGTAAGGGATAATCTTCCCCAATCATTGCATAAGGATAACTTGTCCTGAGATATAGGAAAGGTTATGGTCTTCACCTAGTGTCAGCATCGTGAAGGGTTGATCTTGAAAGGTCTTAGCTAGATACTACATGTATATTCTAACTAAGTTCATATAGACATTCCATTCTTCATAATGTCTAAGTTCATTATGTACTCTACACTTTGCTGACTCGCAATTCACCATGGAGTTTATCCTCATTATCCAAGTTTGGTTCATCTCCTAAATCCTCCCTAAAGACATTCTCTATGAGGATCATAAATGTTAAATGCTTACTAGTGATGCCCAAAATGATCATTTTATGATGTTGACGGGTCCAATATTCTTTCTTGCACTGTTATCCACAATTTTTTTTAGACAGAGAGCTCTAATTTATATCTAATGCTTCCTCCACTATAGCAAGAATTTCCAATAAATCATGAGAAATGTTATAGTATACTTCCATGTTTATATCACTACATTCTACAAGAAATTATAAAATTTAGTGGTGAGTTCTTGGAAGGACCAAGACCATCTTTTGGAGCAATATCAAGATGTGCTTAGCATCCAAGAGGTCAAATTCGATCTTTCAACTTAGACCCATTGCTAACAGCTTATGTAATATCGACTAGAAATTGTTTTGGACCATCCAACATGAACACATCAAAGATCAAGATAAATCCATTTTGATGAAAACCGATTCTCCAACCAATTTTGATTACTCCCCTAGTATCAACCAAGGGACTTGATGCAATCACCAATAAGATGGTCTAATCCCAAGATTACTTTGGCCCTAGAGTCAATGTAAGGTGCATTAGTTATATTCACCACTCTAGCAAGAGGGTATTTAGTGATTTGTATACTTAACATTTCATAAGGATGGAAATCCATGCATGTCATAAATTTTTCAGCATGAAATCATTATAGAGTATCAAAACACATTAAACAATTAATTCAACTAATGCATATTAGATCATCTTCTCATTCAACATTTACCCATAATATGCACCCTTTAGATAGCTCTCTTTCCTCAAATGTACCATCACTCCATCTCCTAGTTCAAAAGCTTCAAAACTTCGATGTGCATTCATGTGCTCCTTATACTCTCCATTCTTCAATCTATGAGTATTTTGTAACTATGAATACACTTCTCTCATTTGTTCTACAAATGCTTCTACATCATTGCTTCTACACCTTTCTAAAACTCCTCGCAAGTTATATCAATACACAATCTCAAATGGTGATTTCTCAGTCAACCTATTCACAAAACTATTGCATGCAAACTTTTTCTATGCCAAAACTAAAACCCATTGTTTTGGTCGCTCTTCAACTAAGCACCCCAACAAATTCCTCAATTTTTTGTTTACAAATTCAGACTGAAGATCTGTTTACAAGTGATATGCTAAACTATATTGCAACTTTGTAATATTCCAGATATAAAAAAGTATGCAGAACAGAAATAAATAGCTAGAAATGGCAGATGAACAACAATATAACCAGAACAACACCACAATAATACAAAAATGATACCAGAATAATACCAGAAAGAGCACTTTGATTACTGAGAGCAATGTTCACTTGCCTCTTCGAGGGGGAAACGTCCAGCAGAGCAGAGCTCTATTACAATAATATCCAAGACAAAAATTCTCATACCCTCGACTCCTATTTATACTAAATATGTCTATCAAAAGAACCATCTAGAGGAAGATCCTTCTAGAAGTGGAAGCTTCTATTAGGTCTTCTTACATTGGACTTATTCTTCCTTATTGCTAGGGATTATTAATATTGACCTTGATTACATGGAAATATATTATTCTACCTACGTGAGGGGTTAGGTCCCTAACATGTCCTTCCCCTTAAAAACAGCCTTGTCCTCAAGGCTTGAGATGGGGAAATTGCTGCAAAATGGTAGTTGGTTCCCAAGTGGCATCTGTTGGAGTTGTATCTTTCCACTGGACTAACACTTCCTTGATGGTTCGCTAACACAGACGACGCTCACGCTGGTCCAAAACTACTTGTGGTTGTAGCCAAATGGAGCCTTCTTCGTCCAACTCGGGAAGGTTGGTTTGAGTTTGGCACTTCATTCCAATCACCTTCTTTAAGAAGAAAACATGAAAAACAGGATGGAGCTTAGAATGACTGGGCAAAGCTAACTGATAGGCCACCTGTCCCACACACTTGAGAATGGTATAAGGACCATAAAATTTGGGCGCCAGTTTCTGACAATGGTCAGCCTTGAGGGAATTTTACTTGTAGGGTTGCAGTCGAAGAAACACCTGATCTCCTTCTGCAAATTGACATTCAAAGCGACCTTGATCTGCTTGTTGCTTCATGCGATTCTGGGCCATGACCAAATTCTCTTTGAGGGTACGAAGAATAGCCTCTCGAACTATAAGCGTTTGGTCAACCGCCTGGACCTTCAAGACACCTGGCAAATATGAGCAGTGTTACCAGAGCGCGAAGCGAAGCGGGAGCGTTTTTAGGAAGCGAAGCGTCGGGAGCGTCATTTTCAAAAAATCCTAGGAAGCGAAGCGTCCAGGAAGCGTCTATTATA
>ML838449.1:120171-135706 GCA_009831015.1 Picea engelmannii | reverse complement strand
CTGCTACAAAATTCTCAAGACTGAAGATATAAGCCTCCCAAGGCCAGATAATAAGCTGAAGCTAGATACAAGATTAACTTCTTTCCCTCCAAGGTTCAGATCCAAACCCCCTTGGCTAAGCTGCACCCTTCTGGATGGCTGTATAAACCCAATAATTCGACCCTGCTTCTGGAAGCCTCCAAATGCCCTGAAAATGGATGGAATAGTAGATCGGGGCAAGACAAATCCCCCCCTGAAGTCTCAGATTGAAAGGTAGAGATCTGCTCCTCCAATAACTGAAACCCCAAACTGAGTTGCGCCCTCCTAGAAGACTGCAGAGACCCAATAATTCGGCCTCCTTGCTAGGAGCCTCCAAATGCTATGAAACTTGTTGGAAATGTAGATCGGGGCTAGACAAACCCCCTGGTGAAGTCTCTAGCCGAATAATGAAGATTTGCTCCTCCAAACTGGCTAAATTCCTTTCCACAGTGCACCCTCCTTCTCTCCAACTCTTGCCAAGATCCAATAAATCAAATGGCAAGTAAACCTCTCTCCAAATATGCTAGGAATGATGGCGTTACAAGAATCGAACCAGAACCGGTAAAACCGGCCGGTCCAACTGGTTTTGAGCCTCCACCGGTCCGAATCGCCCCATCAAACTACCCCTGACCGGTTTCATATGGAACCGGTTTTTTTGCCTGAATCGGATGGTTCCGTACCGGTTCCGTGAAGATGACCCGTGGGTGGAAAAGGTAGGGGGAATTTAGATTTTTTTTAAAATTTAGGGTTGGGATTCACATTTTTTTTAAAATTTAGGGTTTTTTTTTTTAAACTTTGCAAATTTGTGTATAATGGTTTGGATTCACATGGATACACATGAATATGTATTTATTTTTCAAAATTTGAATATTTTATGTATTTTTAGTGATCGGTTTTTTGATCCAGTATTTTTCCGGTTTTTTCCCGGTTTCGGTTCGGTTCCGGTTTTTTGGGTCGACCGGTTCAATGACCGGTCCGGTTCTGGTAACTTTGGCTGAGGCCCTACAGAGAAAACCAAGATGTCCAATAGTCCAAAAACCTCCTTTATCTTCTGGATCGAACTCTTCTTCCTTCAATGGTGTGCCCTCCTTGCGAGAAACCCCCAAGGTTGCGCCTTGTTCCTTCCTTGACTGCTTGATGGTACCTGTAGCTGTTGTAGAATGGTGTGGGTGGAGTATTGCATCCCCGAGACCAAGCTTGGATCAAGAGAGGTGGGATCTTTCACCACCGAGTTGATCTCTAGGGTTTGTAGTCTCAAAACCCTCAAAACTGTTTGTGCTCAAGAGCCCAAATGAAAAATGTAATAATAATCCAAAATGAATGAGAAGTGCACGCTTCCTTTCTTTTATACTCCAAATATATTTCTTTGTTGAGTTAGTTAACCCCTAGGGTTAACTCCTAGCTTTTCCCCACATGATCTTTTCTTTCCCTTAGTTACCTTTTTCTCCCAAAGTCAACTCAATAATATAACGTTGTGCTTAGGAAATGGCTTTTGGTTGACTTTGTCCCCATAATGCATGAGACTATAGTTTAGTGGGGACAACTAGACTACCAAGTCTCTCCAAACCTCTTCATCAAGAGGTGGGGGACATTACAGTCTCCCCTACTAGAAATTGCTTGCCCACAAGCAATTTTGAACCTGTCTCTTGTAGCACTTGTTCACCTTCCCAAGTAACATACTCAATAGGTCAATTCTTCCACTTGACCAAATATTCCTTGATGCTCCTCTTCCTTAATCTCTTTTTCCGGACTTCTAGTATCTCTTCTGGTACCGGTATCAATTGCCCTTCTTCATCCAAGGGTGGCAGTTCCTCAATAGGAATGATGTGTTTTCCTATGGCTCTCTTCAAGCATGAAACATGGAAAACATTGTGTATTTTGCTGCCCTGTGGTAGATCAAGCTCATATGCCACGACCCCTACCTTTCTGTTAACTCTGTATGGTCCAAAGAAGCGAGGTTGGAGCTTTTCTGCGTCACTCCTCTTAAAGGATGCTTGTCTGTATGGTTGAAGCCTCAAGTAAACCAAATCACCAACCTCAAATGTGCGCTCCACCCTGTGCTTGTTTGCCTATACCTTTTGTTGATTCTGTGCCCTTTGCAGGTGGTCCTTAAGTTCTCTGAGTATATCCTGACTCTACTGAATCCAATCCCGAACCATAGGAGCCCTGCTATTGCCAAAGACAATCTCCACAAAGGAGAGGGGATCATAACTGTATAGGGATCTGAATGGTGGCATACCAATAGACATATGATGGGTGGTGCTGTAACAATATTCCCCCAAATGAAGCCACTTAACCCATGCCTTCTGCTGCCCTCACACATAATTCTGGAGGTAGCCTTCTACCCACTTGTTGACTATCTCTGTTTGGCCATCAGTTTGAGGATGATAGATGGTGCTAGGGGTTAAGGCCATACCTACCAACCTGAATAGTTCTTGCCAAAAGGTGCTCATGAACCTGCTGTCCCTGTCACTCACAATGGTTTTGGGTAAACCATGTAATCTGAAAACCTCCCTGAAGAACAAATCTGCAACCTGTGCTGCATTGTAGTCTGTGGCAATGGAGAAAAAATGTGCAAACTTGGTTAACCTATATACCACCACAAAAATGCAATCTTTGCCTTGTGCTTTGGGAAATCCCGTGATGAAATCCATAGATATGCTTTCACATTTGTGCTTAGGGATGGGTAGTGGTTGCAGTGATACAGCTGGATGAGTGTGCTCATCCTTGTTTACCTGACAAGTGGTGCATTCCTTGATGTGGCGCATCACATCTTCCTTCAAGCCTTTCCAAGCGAATCTTTCCCTTATCTGCATGTATGTCTTGATGAACCCTTGATGCCCTGCTATAGGTGAATCATGGCATGCTTGTAGCACATTGGCTTTAAAGGTTGACTCAAGGACCAAGAAGATTCGGCCCTTGTAATATATGATGTCATCCATAATTATGAAGTTGTCATCTTGTACCTGTCCATCCATCAATTCACATGAAAATCTGTTCTTTGAGTATTCCACCAAAAGGTGGGCCTTCCAGTCAACTGAGATGTCAGTCATAGCATAAACTGATGGTATTCTGGATAAGGCATCTACCACCACATTATTCTTCCCTTTGACAAACTCAATGTCAAAGTCATAAGCCTGTATCTTGCTAACCCACTTCTGTTGCCTCTCATTTAATTCCTTTTGATCCAAAAAGTACTTGAGACTGTTGTGATCTGTCCTCACTACAAATTTTTCCCCAACCAAATATTGCCTGAACTTAGCCAATGCATGCATGATGGCCAACATCTCTTTGTCATAGATGGTGTAGAGAAGTTCAGGACCCCTCAGTTTTCGGCTTTCATAGACAATAGGGTGCCTATTCTGCATAAGCACTGCTCTAATGCCCTCCCCCGAGGCATCACACTCCACTGTAAAGGCTTGTGCAAAATATGGTAGAGCCAATACCAGGCACGTACTCATCACCTTCTTCATTTTGTCAAAGGTCAATTGTGCTTCTGGACTCCACTTGAATGCTCCTTTCTTGGTCAAATCGGTCAAAGGTGCGCATTGAAACACCAACTTCAAAATCTCAAGATGACGAAAGCTGACACCATTGCTACCTTCTTCATGAAGATTTCAGAGATTAGAGATTAGATAGGTGCCATTAGAGAAACCATAACAGACAGAGAGCTTGTCATGATTACTCTCAATGCTCTTCCAAGTCATTGAGAACCTTTCATTCAAAGTATCAGTGGAAGAGTAGATTTACCTCAGTTTGATCCTCTATGGGAAAAATGCACTCAGGAGGAAACCAAACTTATAGCCAGAGGTGTGCAAGACTCCCATCATGATGACAATCAAGCTCTTGCTTCTCATGCAAAGAGAGGCAGAAGAAAAAGAAGAAGTTTCAGTAAAGCATTCAATGACAAGAAAACTTCAACAGCTTAAGGTCATGAACACATAAAATACATTTCAAAGATTCAATGTTTCAGATGTGACAAGTATGGACACATTGCGAGAGATTGTCCTACCAGGAAGAAAGGAAGACAACATGCCTCCACTGCTAATGTTGATTTAGAATCACCTTAGAGGGATGAAGACATAAAAGATGAAGCATTCTTCTTCATTTCAACACTCTCAGGTATGGTTACTATTGATAGTGATATTTGGTTGATTGACAGTGGTGCTTCCAGACACATGAATGGATATAGAGAACATCTCACTGATCTTGTAGAGAAAGAGTCTCGTCTGCATGTTGTACTTGGTGATAATGCCAGATATACTGTGAAGGGAGTTGGATCTTCTTCCTTCCAACTAGATTTTGACATACCTCTTCAGTTAAGTGAGGTACTATATGTACCTGGGATGAAAAGGAACCTTGTCTCTGTTCTGCCTTAGAGGATAAAGGCTACAAGGTTATTTTCTCTGAAGGAAAAGTTCTTACATGGCACAAGAACTCACGCATGGATTCTGCCCGGGTGATTGGTGTTCGAGAAAACAGCCTGTATAGATTGACTGTTCGACCAATCCAGGCCTTATTACATGATACTATCAGCTTGAGCGAGCTATGGCATAGGAGACTTGCTCATTTACATTATAGAGCCCTTCCCGCTCTGGGGAAGATGGTGACAGGCCTTCCAGAGATACATATCGAGCATGATGGCATTTGCAGAGGTTGTGCTCTTGGCAAGAATGTCAAGGGGTCTTTTTCGAGTAGTGACAGTAGATCCAAGGGGATCTTGGACTTGGTACATACAGATGTTTGTGGACTGTTATCGCACAATTTGTAGTTAAGGTAAAAGACAGATGAAAGGAAGGCAAATTGGCGTAACTGAGACTATCCCACCACTGTCACCTCAATGGGATAGCTCTTTTTGTTTAGGGAGGTAAGGCCCAAGGGAGACATCCCTAGTGACCTGGGGTTTTGAGAAGGCAAAGGTTTAAAAGGTTAAGTATAATATTCCCCCTCACAAGTCACCACTGATCAGAAAGTCCTGGCTAATCAGCCAATAAAGATGAGTAATAACCAAACAATGTACCTGCCCGAGACAAAGCAACAAGGAAACTATACATGTGCAAGCTTACTTGCTGGTTAGTACTTCATATAATCAAAGACTTTTTGATAATAAGCAATTGAGCAATAATATTGATGAAGTAAGTCAAAGATGTACAATGGCAATGATTATAATATGTCACTTCACAATAAATGCTAATGGCAATTAATGTAACAATATCGATACTAGAAACAATGCCTTAGCCAATCATTCAATTACTTTAAAGATAAATAGATGCTGCAAATGTATAAAGATAACTCAAGTAGATAATGGCAGCAATAGGGTTAGTGATTGTTAGTCTAAAGCTAGGGTTAGAAGGAGTTAAAGAAGAAGGCTTAGATCAATGTGTTATTAGGGCAAATGGAGTCAAAACATCTACAAATGTTGAAGGATCGAAATATTAGTGATAAAGCTAAAGACGAGAGGGTTAAATGTTGAAGTGTTGCTAAGGCAAGGCCTCAACAATGAAACCCTAGGGGAGAAAGGCTCACTAAGGTGTAGAAACCCTAGGCCTTAGTGCTTTCTCCTCCTTCTTTAACTTATTAGCAAGATAAAATCGGCTAGCTTGAGTAAAAAAATGATAGGGCTAAAGATAAGAGAGTTTGAAGATGAAGTGTTGCTAAGGCAAGGCTTCATCAATCAAACCCTAGGGGAAAACGACTCACCAAGGTGTAGAAACCCTAGGTCTTGATGCATTTTCCTCCTTCTTAGCTCAATAACAAGGAAAAAACGGCTAGCTAGAAGAGTAGAGATAGAGTGTTGCTATGGCAAGGCTCTATCTAACTTTAGCAAATCAAAATAGCTCTTAACTTGGTAGGGACATGAAACAAGGACACCAACATGTGCTTGTCACCTAGGGTTTAATCAAGCAAATTATATTAACAAAATGCAAGTAAACAATACCATAACCATTCAATCAAGAAGTGTTGCAGAAATTCACTTACATTAACCAAGAATTCCAATAGCCAAACCCTAGTTGTAAACCTTCCACCAAGAAGAAATGCCAAAATAGCCAAGAAATAGTCTCCTTCAACAAGTGTGCATCAATTTTCAGCCAAAAACCCTAGAAGAGGGTGCAAATTTCAGACCTCACCAAGTGGTGAGTGAAAGATGATCAAAATTAGAGAGTTTTAGCTCTCTATTGATACCATACCAAGTGACCTTAATTAAATTTTAGGTCACCAAAAGGCCGACAAGGCCAAAATACCAAATAATACTGTTTTACATTAAATGTCATAAATTAAACCCTAATCAAGCAAAAGTAAGATGTCACGCCTCTTCTAGGGTGACGTTAGCACTTTCTAGGGATAATGTAGCCTCTTGGAGCAAAGCATTAGCCCTCCTTGGGCCTCTCCAATCTGCCACACGTGCCAAACTGCCATGACCGTCTCCCCAAAATGTCCATAAAGCTGGATGACGTCATGAGCCTCTTGGGTGATGTCCCGGGCCTTCCAAGGCCAACGTTCCAATGGAGAGAGCACAACCCCCCTAGGTAAGGCTCTGCCAGGGTGCCTCTGTGGAACGTCCTCCTCTTCTTCGGTGCAAACCCTGTCTTTACCCCCTGTTGGGGTCTCAACATCCATCTGGTGGGCTCTTCAGCCCCATGGAGGTCCGAACTAATCATCTCCGCATGTGTACCTATCCAACATGGTACCTGTCCGTCGGGTATGATCCTGCACATCAACAGATATGCCCTCCATGGGCTCATAAGTCACAGGGATCATAACAATGTCAATGACATCCGATCATCAATTTTATTAAACATGTGCATAAAACCCCTTTTACCCAGTCAAATGCTCAAAGACATTATACAAATCTGCAAGGCAAGTTTGGAGGAAGTAACAGGGCGTCCTATTGGGCTAGTGTCCACTGGAAAATAGATGTTTCCGGAAGAGATCAAATCCAAGTCATGTAAGTGGGTGAGGTGGATAAGGGATGTCCTGACAAAGGGTGCAGTGATAGCAGGGAAATGCAAGGCTTACTTGTGGGTGCCTTTGTAGAAGGCGAGCTGCACCTGTCCTGGATGCAAATGTTTCCAAGCCCATTTATGCCTTTTATTCTTTATTCTTTATTGTTTTTTCTTCAAGAGGCTAATCAGGGGACACTGCCTTGGCGTGGTGACCAGTGGTGGCAATGTTACCCACAAGCACTTTCACGGAAATGAGAAGGCTGGCTCGTGATGAGACCCCCGTTTCTCTTGGCCATGCAACCAAGAGCCACTACCCTGGCGTGGTAACGAGCTGCTAGTAGTGTCATGCCGCTAGGTGCCCATGGACCTAATAGGTTGGCTCGTGATGAGACCCCCTATACTCTGACTAGGTCTTGTTTTATTATTTTTATGGGTCCCTCTTGTTTCTTGCTGAGAAGCCTTTTACTGCTCTCTTGGGGATACCTGGGCGAAGCATCTTGAGGTTTTACTTTTAGGCTTTTATCTTTTGCCAGCTGCTTTTACCTTCTGGGCCTTTAGCCCCTTCTTCCCACAAGGCAAGGTGCAACCCTTAAATGATTGGCCAACCCAATGCCCGGACCAATGTAATGGGATGGATGAGCATGAAGTAAGTTGGAGAAGTGGTAAGTATGACGGGTGCAGATGATGACTTTTCATGAATCCCCCAGTGGCAACTCAAAACCTATGGGCACAGGCTTACTAGGGCATCCTGTCATTCCCCCCAGACATGGTCAAGTGGATAAGTATAAGATCCAAGCACTCGTTAGAAAAAAAAAGAACTAGATGCACATACTCAAAGGTTTTGAGGATCAAAGTGACACATACCATGATACCCAGACTCATTACCTCATGGAGAAAGAACCATCTCCGATACAGGACCAAGCCTAGGTGATGGATGTTGCTTCTGCTGACAAAGTGGAGGTGCTGAAATGAAGAAAAGATGGGCCCTCCAGGGCCATGCTCAAGTTAATCTGGCTCTCGGTACTCCATGTCTAGGACCTGCGGGCCTCGAGACAAAATCTCCTTAGTTATCCCTAAAAGTGTGGGATAACATGGACCCATGACTGTTGCTTCTTTGAGGGGATACTTATACTATGTGCTCTTGATCGATGATTACTCTCATAAGACGTGGATTTACTTCTTGAAGACCACAGATGGAGTCCTTGTGAGATTTCAAGAGTTTAAAGCTTAGGTTGAGAACCTGACCGGGAGGAAGATCAAGGTGCTGAGATTAGATAATGGAGGAGAGTATACCTCCAGGGATTTCAATGATTTCCGTTTTGAGGTAGGGATCAAGAGGGAGTACATCGTTCCTTATAAGCCTCAATAGAATGGGGTTGCAGAGAGGAAGAACAAACCCATTGTTGAGGCAACGAAAGCGATGATACATGATTAGAATCTATCTATGATTCTGTGGGCAGAGGCATCCATGACAACTGTGTATGTTCAGAACAAGAGTCCTCATAAGACTCTGGAGAACATGAGTCCCGAAGAAGCTTTCACTGGAGTGAAGCTTGAGGTTGGACACTTCAGGATATTTGGGAGTCCAGTATACATTCATGTACCCAAGGAAAAGAGGACCAAGATAGACCCTTCAGGAAGAAAGGGTACATTTGTGGGGTACAATGAATCTTCGAAGGCATATCGGATCTACATCCCTGGTCAGAGACAAATTGAAGTTAGCAGAGATGTCACCTTTGAGGAAGAGATAGCCTTTCGAAGATCCCTAGAATCTTAGATGGAGATTGACAGCAAGAAGAAAGAAGAGACAGTACCTTCTCGCCCTTCAACAGTTCAGAGGGAGACAATTACTGATCCAGTTGATCCTGTAGCTCCAGTTGATGTTCCCAGAGACATTGCAGTAGCCCAGAAGAGGCCTGCATGGGCTCGACAAAATTTGTAGGAGGCAGAGGGACATGCAGCTCCTTGTGGTACATTCCGAGAGAGCAAGAGACCACAAAGGTTTTCGAGCTATGTTTTAGCTATGAGCCACATCATTGATACTGAACCTTCTTGTCATGGAGAAGCAACAGGTCAACAGGTTTGGCAAGATGCCATGAACGAAGAGTATCAGTCCATCATGAAGAATGATGTGTGGGATATTGTTCCGAGACCAAAAGGAAAGTCTGTAGTGACTTCCAAGTGGATCTATAATATCAAACATGCAGCTGATGGAAGTGTCGAGAAGTACAAAGCGAGATTTGTGGCTAGAGGATTCTCTCAGGTGGAGGGAATAGATTATGAGGAGACATTTGCTCCTGTTGCCCGATACACTTCCATTCGTATGATTATTGCCCTTGCTGCATCCATGGGTTGGAGACTACATCAGATGGATGTGAAGACAACCTTTCTCAATGGAGATATTGAGGAAGAAGTTTACATCGAGCAACCAGATGGATTCGTGATACATGAGAAGGAGTCTCATGTGTACATGTTGAAGAAAGCCTTGTATGGACTAAAGTAGGCACCTCGTGCTTGGTATGAGAAGATTGATGGATACTTGATGAGTTTGGGCTTCCGTAAGAATGTTGCTGATCCCAACCTATACTAAAACATTGTTGGTGACGAGTCCCTGATTTTGGTCCTATATGTTGATGACTTATTCCTCACCGGTTCAGAAAGCCTTATTGTTGAATGCAAGTGTGCATTGGCTTCTGAATTCAAGATGAAGGACCTTGGTATGATGCACTACTTCTTGAGACTAGAAGTGTGGTAGAGGACTGATGAGATTCTCCCGAGTCAGGGGAAATACGCAGTTGAGATATTGAAGAAATTCGGGATGACAGACTGCAAGCCCATGGCTACACCAATGGTGACGAATCTGAAGAAACCGAGCGAGACTTCTTCCGATTCGGGCGAGATTGATCCACATCTTTACAGACAGCTGATTGGATCATTGATGTATCTGGTTAACACCAGACCTGATATATGCTATGCAGTGAGTGTACTCAGTCAGTTTATAAGTCAGTCGAGACAGACAAATTGGATAGCAGGGAAGCACGTGTTGAGATATTTACGAGGCACAGTTGGTTATGGACTGAGATATGCCTCTGGTGTAGACATGAGATTGCAGGGATATGCCAATGCAGATTGGGTAGGGAGCGCAGTGGACCGGAAGAGCACCTCTGATTGTTGTTTTACTTTGGGATCTGCCATGGTTTCCTAGTGCAGCAGGAAACAAACTTCTGTGGCTTTGAGTACCGCAGAAGCAGAGTACATTGCATTATGTGTGGAAGTCCGCGAAGCAGTGTGGCTTCGCAAGCTCCTTGTAGACCTATTTGGACATGAGATGGATTCCACCGTTATCCATTTTGATAAACCAAAGCTGTGTGAAGCTCTTAGAGAATCCTGTGTTTCACGATAAATCGAGACACATCAAGTTCAAATACCATTACATCAGAGATATGGTGCAGAGGAAAGCAGTACATGTGCAGTACCTTTCTACACACGAGCAAGTTGCAGATGTCTTCACCAAACCGCTTCCCAGGACAAAGTTCGAGTACTTCCGTGAGAGACTTGGCCTGGTGGAGAATGCCTCCCTAGCTAAGAGGGAGTGTTGATGATTGTAGCTTCATGAGACATTCTCCAGATCGTTCTCCTCTAGACTGAGTTGAGACGATTTGTGAGAACGCCTATGTGATAGGCTAGTCGTACTCCTCTGGACTGAGTTGAGATGACTTGTGTTGGTCTCCTGTCGTGCTCCTCTGGACTGAGTTGAGATGACTTGAGATGGTCTCCTGTCGTACTCCTATGGACTTAGTTGAGATGACTTGAGATGGCTCTCCAGTTCGTACTCCTATGGATTTAGTTGATTTGATCTGTTGAGGGTGACGTCCCTTGTGGTTGAGCACACGTGGACTTGTCCCTATTGGCAGAGCATTAGAGGATGTGTGGGAGATCCCTTGCTATATTGTCTAAGAGTAAGATTATTGTGAAACCCTAATTTTTATTGTAAAGGGTACAAGTCGGCCCTACTGTGTAAAGATAATTAATATTGTGTAAAAGATTAATTATATTATTGAGTTGTACAAGTCGGCCCTATTGTGCCAATAGACACATCTATTAGATGAGCTAGGTCATGTATTTATAAGAGAGATACATCTAGGATGGATGGACTTGCAGTTGAGCTACCAAAGATTGAGCAAGCAGTTGCTCAAAATTCATAGTTAAGAAGTCCAGTTGGTCAATTTGACCACCCTTTTCGCATTTCCATCCCCTATGGGGCATTGTAATAAGATGAAATTAGTATGATGATTTTGTAAAAGGTTTGGCCTCCTAAGACTTGATCATGAGTACATACTCTAGAGTGTTTTTTTCACTTGTTAATTATTTCTTGCCTGAAATTCACTTTTAGGCGAGTTATAATTTCTAAAGTTTTTTAACTCACTACCTCCAAACATGGAGTATGTTTTGATGGTTGAACCTTACCTTGTAAAATCTAAGTCTAGTGTCTAAATGTTTATATTACCATGCTAAGTCATCATTATTGAGTCATATGGAAATTGCGCCAAGTCCCCCTTAGGATTTTTTAATGTTTTGAATCAATAAAAAATTTCCCGTAAAACGAGATTTTTTAATTGTAATTTGGTCATAAGTTAAAAAAGTGGTACTAAGTGTTGAAATAATGTAACTGCAAAGCGTATTCTAATTATTATTGATGTATTATTCATCAGATCAATCCCCTTTTGTGGATTGATCATGTCGGGTATTGTAAATGACCAAATCCCCTTTTGCGGATTGGTCAAAACATAATTGTAATAGGTAGAATAAGAAGTCAGCCCCAAAATATATATTAAAGGTGGTTATAACCATCCAGAAGAAGAAGTCCGCCTTGCCAGTGAAAAGACACCTCCACACGTGCTAGAATTGTATAAATAAGGAGGCTAGCGCCTCACTTAGACACACATGCACTTGTTCATCAAGAGACAAGTTCAGAGCTATAGTTGGAGAAGAGAGCGAGAGAGAGAGAGGCGCATTCTTGGGAGAGGACTTTCTGTATTTGTTTGAGTTATCTCTTGGCATTGTATTGGCTATCTATAATAAGGAAGTTTTGCTAGGTTTTCTCCCCCATGAAGGTTTCCCAGGATAAATGATGTGTCTCTTGTGATTGTGTATTTCTCAGTGATCCTATCTATGCTATTGTTATCTAGTGAAATGCAAAGAACTCTAATAATATCTTAAACCTTAACATGGTTTTAGAGCTAAGCTGAAGAGAGCATCTTTCACAAGAGAAAGTGAAAAACGTCATTGTTGCCGTACATGCAAATTAGGGCTTTTTGTTGATAAAGTATTTCAACCCCAAAACCATCTAGAAAAGTGCGCCCTTCCTCAAGGATCACTTTGGCATCCTCAGCGCAACTTTTCAGTGGCTAGATCTCCAGGAAAGTGAAACCCTAGTTTTCACAAAGTACCAGAAGTACCAGAGTACCAGAAAACCATAAGCACCAGTCCATAAATCCGCAGATCAAGTTTGGAGTGGTAAAAGTTGGATTTTCCAAGATCCAAACACACCAGGCTACTTGCCTCAACCAAGCACACCTCCTGGTAAGTTCAGAATTTAATTTTGAGCATTTTCATTTTTGGACATTTTCCTAGCTCCAAGTAAAAGATGTCTGCAAGCACTAAGCTTGTTGACAAGTTGGAAGGTGTGGAAAACTTCCATGCCTGGAAGTATAGGATTGGTCTCATTCTTGAAGAGAATGACCTAGCAAGATTCGTCAAAGAAGAATTACCAGAACCCATCGATGTTGCAGATAAAGCAAAGCATCAAAAGGACACGATCAGGGCCAAAAGAATCATTGCCGTTTCAATCAAAGATCACCTGATTCCTTATGTGTCATCAAAGAAGACTCTGAAAGAAATGTTTGATGCCCTAAACAAACTATATGAAGGAAAGAACATAAATCGGAAGATGAATCTAAGAACTCAGCTCAAGAATACAAGGATGCAGAGAGGAGAATCAATCCAAGAATATTTCTCCAGAATATCAGAATTCAAAGAACAATTAGAAGCAATTGGAGATACCATAGACGAAGACGAACTCATAATGACGACCCTTAATGGTCTCACAAGACCTTGGGATGCATTCATCCAAATGATTTGTGCTAGAACGGAGAAACTAAAATTTGACGGTCTATGGGAAGAATGCATTCAAGAAGAATCAAGAGTAGCTAACCGAGAGGCTTTACTATCAAGAGATGAAGATCAAGCCCTAGCTACTCACACTAAAGGAGGAAGAAAGAAGTTTTACTTCCAAAAAGAAACACATAAAGAGTCTCACCCCCAAAACAAATTTAGTCATAAAGAATATCAACCAAAGAGATTCCAGAAGAAAGGATAATGAAAGGAAAGAGATTACTCATCTGTCCAATGCTACGATTGTGACAAGATGGGACATATTGCGAGACATTGTTCAGCTAGACGAGAAGAATACAAGGGGAAAAATAAGAGGCACCATGCCCATGCAGTTGAAGATGAAGAGCCACCCACAAAGACGTTAAGAGAACAAATTAAAGACTATGTCTTAATCTTGGCCCTCTCAGGTTCGGTAACACCTGGAGAGGACACTTGGCTCATTGATAGTGGTGCTTCCAAGCACATGATAGGTCAAAGAGATATTCTCTCTTGCATTTCAGAAAAAAAAGTTTTTTTAGAAAGTTACACTTGGAGATGATTATCAATACCCTATCAAGGGAGTGGGAGAATCAAACTACAAGCTTAACTCAGGGAATTCAATGAAGATGAAGGACGTACTCTATGTACCAGGTTTGACAAAGAACCTACTCTCCATATCAGCGTTAGAAAAGAAAGGCTTCAGTGTTTCCTTTATAGATGGAGAAGTTCTTATGTGGGCTAAAGGAGAAACCATGAAAGAAGCAATCGTCATTGAAAAAGAAGAAGGTGGATTGTATAAGCTAAAGGGTCACTCAGAAGCAGCCATGACCCACGCTATTGAGAATTCATGTGAGCTATGGCATAAAAGATTAGCCCACATCAACTACAAGGCATTACCATACATATGCAAAGCAGTCAGAGGTCTACCAGAACTCAAGGTTGACCATGAAGGCGTGTGCAATGGATGTGCACAAGGGAAGAACATCAAGAACCCTTTTCCGAAGAGAGACAACAAAGCAGAAGGAGTCTTAGAACTCATTCATTCAGATGTATGTGGCTCAATGCCATCATCCTCCATCAGTGGGTATGTGTACTATGTATCTTTTATTGATGATTATTCTCGTAAGACCTGGGTTTACCTTTTGAAATCAAATGATGAAGTGTTCAGTAAATTCAAGGAATTCAAAGCCTTGATAGAGAATCTTTCTGAAAGAAAGATCAAGATACTCAGGTCAGATAATGGGGGAGAATACACCTCAAAAGAGTTTGTGAACTTCTGCAAAGATGTCGGGATCAAGAGGGAGCTCACCACTCGCTATAATCCTCAACAAAACGGTGTAGTAGAAAGAAAGAACATAACGATAATGGAAGCAGTGGAGACCATGATCCATGATCAAGATCTTCCAATGTGCTTATGGGCAGAAGCAACAATGACAACAGTATATGTACAAAACCGATTGTCCCATAGTGCACTTGGGTTCAAAACCCCAGAAGAGATGTTCACCATAAAGAAGCCAGAGGTAAGCCATCTCAAAATATTTGGTTGCCCAGTATTTGTACATATTTTGAAAGAGAAGAGAAACAAGCTGGACCCCTCAGGAAAGAAGGGAATATTTGTGGGATACTGTGAGGCCTCCAAGGCCTTCAGGATTTATATACCAGGTCACCATCACATTGAGATCAGCAGGGATGTGACCTTTGATGAAGATGCAACGCTCAAGAAATCAAGAAGATGCCATCTTGCTGTAGCTTCCAAAGTTGTAGAATTAGTGAGGGAGGTTCCCAGAGTTGCAAAACCAGTGAGGGAAGTCATAGCTTCCCCTGATGAGGAAATTCTAGAAGATCATGACATAGTAGAATTTTTTGCTGGGTTTTCTCCCCCATGAGGGTTTCCCAGGATAAATGATGTGTCTCTTGTGATTGTGTATTTCTCAGTGATCCTATCTATGCTATTGTTATCTAGTGAAATGCAAAGAACTCTAATAATAGCTTAAACCTTAACACTAAGAGGCATCATATGCCTTGGGGGTATTCATTTTCACATCCAAAATACCCACTTTACCTAAGTATCCACTTTTTGAGTGAAAATAAGTGATTTTAATCACTCAAAATGAGTTTTTCTCACAAAAGACAAATGAAAGGCAAAAATTTAGAAAAAATCAGCCAACCTATTATTGAGGAAACATGTTGGGGACATGTTTCTCTCATGTCTTGAGTCAACTAGAGAGGTGGCGAGTTCTCTAGGAGGAAAGGCTAGTTAAATAGGTGAAGTGGCATGGGAGTGTAGAAAATCCAGGTCCTATCAGCAAGACTTCTTGGCCTGTCTTTGACCAAGCAAAGTCACTAAGTTTTCTGCTGTCATAAAATGTGTAATTGCTGTTTTATAACAGCCCTCTGAAAAGTTTGTTTGCTGATGTGTT